>ML804403.1:8898-35288 GCA_009831015.1 Picea engelmannii
AAGTGATGAGTTTATTATAATTCAAAGTGAATACAAAATAAATTATTTCAATAATAAATTTAATGGAGAAATTAAAAGTGGACCCAACCCTAAAATAAGGAAAGTGGGCCAAGTGACCTAGAAGATGTTTTTAAGGAAGCTACATGGAGAGTATAAATAAGAGGCAAGGCTCTCTAATTTGAATCACACTTGAGAATATTGAATATATATACGTGTCTGAGGTAACCAAGGATATATAAGCCTAAATTATAAGGAAAGTGAAGAAAAGAAGGCCGAAATGCAAGGAAGGATAAATTCTTTTGATGGTGCTTTCTAAGGTATGTTATTTACAGGTCATCTCGCCATTTTCGCTATAATTTTTTTTATATAGTGAGTCAGATCCTGAAATTTCTATGCCATTGAGAAAACATATCCAAGTATCTGTGGTAAAAAATTCAGCTTATGGGTCATTTTATTTTGGGAGTTACACTCTGTGGAAACTAGGGTTTGTGGCCAGTCCTGAAACTAGTCAAAATTAGGTGTTTCGGGTAAAAATGTCATACCTTCTTCATAAAAGATCCAAATTCAGTGAGACCAAATGTGTTGGTTATGGTATAGTCTGTAGTATTTTTTGTAATAGTTTTAGATCAATTCATCAAATATTTTGTGCGGGGAACACTCTACAAGGTCGCTCTCTAGAATAATCGAAAATTCAGCAAGGTATGCCATTTTTGCTATAACTCCTTTTTTGAGAGGTTCAAAGTAGTGACACTTGGAGGAATTGTAGAAAACAAACTGAAGAACATTGTGTATCAGGTTCATATATTTATTCATTACATGTACAAAGTTATGATTATTTCAAGTCAGGGTTGTTGACTAATCCAAAACTAGTCTTGTGAGACTAAAGAAAAGTTTGATGAAAATGCTAGTCTCTTGTTGTTAAAGTTAAGGAAGGTTTGCAGGAATGTGATCATATACACCGAGTCTATTACAGAGCTACAAATCATATTTGGATGATGAAATTGATGAGGGATTTTGGTTGAGGTACATGTTGTGTACATGGTTGAGACAAGTAGTTGATGAGTTGGCACATACATGAGGTGTATAGTTGATGATGTTGGTACATATTGATGAGTCATAGTTGATGAGTAGTTGACACATGATTGGTACATACTTGGTACATGGTTGGATGCACTTATTTATGGTACAAGTTGATTATAGGTTGGCGCATGGTTGATGCACTTGTTTATGGTACAGGTTAATTACAGGTTGGCGAATGGTTGATGCACTTGTTTATGGTACAGGTTGATTACAGGTTGGTGCATGGTTGATGCACTTGTTTATGGTATAGGTTGATTACAGGTTGGTGCATGGTTGATGCACTTGTTTATGGTACAATTTGATTACAGGTTGAGGTACAGGTTGATGCATGGTTTAGATTTATTGGTACGGGTTTACAGCGGTATATCTCACAGTGATAGTGTGACAGTGGTTCCATCATTCTACTTCTTCTTCAGGGTGGCAGGACAGGGAAAGGACAGGTGGTTGTAGCCACCTTCCGGTTGTAGCCGGAGAACATAGGGGGTTGTAGCCAGAGAATTTGGGAGTTGAATCTTCCCTCAGGTTGTAGCCTGAGAAACTAAGGGGTTGGAGCCTCGTTCCAATTGCAGCTGGAAAACAAAGGAAGTTGGTGCTTCCAATGAATGTAATTCTTAAAGACATATAAGAAAAAACATTTCGTGGTTTTCTCCCGATTTGGGTTTCCACGTAAAACACTGGTGTACTATATATGTGTATGATTTTTCATTTGTTCATTTCTTATTTACTCTTCAGTTATTGGATAATAATGCTTAATTGATATAACACTTGGATTATATGGTGTTATAACCCTAAATTGCACCACACATGCTTACCTCACATCAGGCCAAATCATATCCCTTCATTGCCAAAACATCTGCTGAACAACTCTTTGGAAATCCTCTTGTGTCAAGGCCCACGTGCCCTAACCCATTACTGCACGCATGTGAACGCTGGCTGGCTCACTACAGCCCGCGTGTACCTAACAAAGCATGAAAAGAGGAAAGTTTCTAACGGGACAAAAAGCTATGGGTCAGTGAACTGAAACTCCCGGCCATGCATGGCTGGGGGTTCATCCAAAACCCTAGCTCCTTCTAGCCTATAAACGGGTGGGTAGGGGTACCATTTGGAAGAGGAAAAAATATAGCGAAGAAACTCTGACCATTTACGTAATCCATTGTCCCAACCCTTTAGCTTTTCCTCATGCCAAAGGAGAATTAATGCAAAGCAGTTGGAGTACAGAAGAAGAGGAGCCCAGGATCAGGATTCGAGGAGCAGTGGCCAGTCTCATCTTTGATTGTAAGTTGATTCACTTTCAGTAATAAAAAGAATACTTTTCCCGTCCCAATGTATGAATTGTCCATGATTTGATGAATTTATGCTTGATTTCTAACCCTCGAGTATAGAAGTAGCATGCATGCATAGTTGTTATTTGTCTTGATTGCAGGTCATCTGTGGAAGGAGCAGCGCAAAAAAGTGGTCAAAGTGCAACGAAGGATCTACATCGAACGCCAGTAATAAGGTTGGTGGTCCTTTTCCATGCATTTAATGTGAAAGAGGGGTTTAAATCTCGAGTTGTAGGTTAAAAAGTAGTTTCTTTTCGGTCAAAATCTGCATGCAAGTTTGACCCTAGTTTGCTAGTCCGTAGGGTGTTTTTCCCAACAACAGAATTGGCGACTGTACTGGGGAAGATACTCTTTAGGGTTTCTGGATTTATTTGAGTTTTTGGGTAGATTAAGAATTAGGTTTTCTGTTATTCTTTGCCTGTCTTTTTCTGTAAGGTCTGAGCTAGCAGGGAGCCTGGTTCTTCATACCAGTCTTCCCTGACTGTTGCTTGACGGTAGTTGTCAGGACACACAGAGGTACATGCAGCCTGCAGAAGGCCTGAATGCGTGTGCCCGCGCCCTATCCTCTTACAACCCGCGTGTGAACACTAGCTGTAGGGATAACATTAGCGTGTAGGAGTTCAGAGAACTTTAGAGGCAGTCCACCTCTTCCCTGTCAGAATCATACATTCTCAGGGGGTTTTCTGGAATCCTGTCTGGGTCTTGCTGGTTCACAGTCCTATCTCAGATTGCTTTTTTCGCCTTATTTTTCCTTGCATTATTTTTTCTTTTCTGTTAGAAAAAGCCTCCAAGCCTGCAAGGGACCCTGGTCGTCAATACCAGAGGCCTCTTCCTGGTCTGGACTTCCTGTTTTTATCTTTGTCTTAGAATTTATACATACACGCGGCCTACACAAGGTCAACCCGCATGTACACGCTTCCTATTTCAGCTCAGCATGCGTTTGCCCACGTGCTGTTTTAGTGACAGTAGCATGTTTGACAGGATATTTTTTGTTCAGGGTGGGGTAGTCATTCCCTCCTTTGATGAAAAGTATTCCTCTCATGTTTTTGAGTCTAGGGTTGAACAGTCAGTAGGTTAGGTCATCTTATCCTTAGCTTTCTTTTTCTCAGTTGATAGTTGAACAGAAAATATAAAAAAAAAACTATTTCTTTTCTTTATGGTTTTTAGGCAAGCGTAAGAGTCTTTGTTTTCTTTATCGCCATTATATGCCTTTACTCTGATTCTTTGCGATCTGCGCTTTAAGCCAGAATTTGTCTTTCTTGGTTTTGTGCTTGTCGATATTTTCCCTTTGTTGCTTTATTAGCACTTAAATAAAAAAAAAAAATCTCTTTTCATTTTCTTCTTTGTTTGAAGAGTGTGTTTCTACATCATTAGCTAGGGAGAAGTCTTTCATTTCATAAGTTTTTTGCAGTACATTTAGAGCATAATTAGCTTGTAGTTGAGCGAAATTCCTTGATGTTTGCTACATAAAATCTTAGAAAAATTGAAAAGAAAAAGAAATCTTTCTTTGTGAAAAGTTGCTGAAAATTTTGCATTTAGTAAAAGTCTTTTGTTTCCAGTTTCTTTCTTCATTCATTTTTGCTTTTGTCTTTACACACCATCAGTTTCACCTCCATACCCTTTGACGTAATAAAAATTCTTAAAAGCAATGATAACTTAAAAACTATTAGACTTTTTGTTTGTAGGGTTCACAAACTAGTTCAGGACTAGGGCCTTGGATTAGGTTGGAGAGGAAACTCTCCAAGGCCATTCAACCTCAAACATTAGAGTCTGTGATAGGGAGTGTAGAAGTCTAGTTTCATGGAAGTTATCTGGGACCCCCCTCTAACACAGGGGATAAACACGAGGTCGCATGTGGAAAGGTAGTGGAGATAACCCCTCCAAAGCCGGACCAATCGTAGTGGAGAACACATATTGAGGGCTTGTTTTGGGATTCTGTCGTTTGCATTTACCACAGGGCATCGTGGGTCTCAAATTCATTCAAGGTCCTCAGTTGTCTTCCAGACCATTTTCTCTTGACACCCTTGATAGGTTTCAGGCTTGATACCATGCTCATTGTGGTCTACCCGACTTTCGACTGTACCTGCCTGGTGACTGTTCGTGTGCTGGCAACCTAGTTGCCAATCTTTGTTAGGGACATACACGGGTGACTGCGAGGGTATACTGTGGTACCTAGGACATACATCGAGCCACACTTTGTAGAGTATACCCGGAGGGTGCTTCTGTGTTCGAGTTTCACTTGCACCGGTAAGTTGCTCTAGTGTTGGTTGTTGTAACTGTTCTTCCAACTAGTTTAGTGATTGCTTGTCTTATCTCTTAGGGGATTATTTTTAGTGTGTGTTACTTTTGAATGTGTAGAATACCTTAGCGTGTCTTGGATATTCTCACAAAGTGGAGGATCCCAAGCTCTACCGGTCACGAAGGCTTCTGGTCTTGCCGCCGATTATACTGGAGCCACCCCCGCCACCATTGAGGCGGAAGCTAGACCAACAAGGGTCTTTTGAAGTGAACGGGTTACAAACCGTTGTGCCCGAACCACTCTCGGAGGAATCAACTGCCAACCTTGGCCTGGTTGAAACCCCAACCACTGATACCTGGCCATCGGTTATTGTACCAATCCAATTTTATGAAAGCCCGTCAGTGCCTCAAATAGCTATGGAAACAAACGCTGTTACTTCCATTCCCACCACAATTGCTACCACAGGAGAAGCATATCCTAACTTGCCATCATCAGTCCAAGCCACCATGGTCTTAGACACAACTACGTCACACAGTGGCCCGATCCCATCTATCACGGTGGCCACAACCCCCTTCACACCTAGTGCGATAGGCCCTCCGTTTTCATACGGTATGCCTAGTTCGGGTACAAGTCCTGCACTCACTTACTCCACTTTACAGACTTTGGGTCTAGGGGCAGGGAGCTCTAAAACTCCTCTGCAAGGTCAACTTGGGGGCACTCCTGTCCCTTTTAATTCTTTTCCTTATGCTGGAGGACATATCCCTCCTTCATCCCCTTCGCTTGGTGGTCAGCATCAACAATCCGCCGGGTAGCCTGCACACACTAGTTTATTTGGAGCCGGGAGTCAAGGATCACCTGTGCACAGTATGCCGGTAGGTTCATCACCATTTGTTTGGAATGGGATGTTTGGTAACAAAACTTTCACATCCACCACTTTCCCGTCTGGGGGAACTCCCATTTTTGGACAATCTACTCCGGCGCAGGGTACTATTCCTGCGCC
Organism: Picea engelmannii; assembly: GCA_009831015.1. NCBI lineage: Eukaryota > Viridiplantae > Streptophyta > Pinopsida > Pinales > Pinaceae > Picea > Picea engelmannii. Next base: position 14,540 of record ML804403.1, read on the forward strand.
GGGGGCACATATAGAAGGACCTTGGAACTCAGGACAAGGATCCATTCCCTCCTTTGGAATTCCATTATGGGGTAATTCTTTCCACAGTCAATGGAACCCTGGACATACTACTATGCCTCTCCCATCAGGACCCGCATGGGGTAATCCTTCCCAAAGTCCTTCAAACATGATGCATGCCCAACATCCTATGTCCTTTATGGGAAATCAGCCTATGATGTCTCCACAAATGAAAAATCCTTATGCTGGTCAGGGCCATGGTTTCTACCAGAATCCAGGCGAGCAGCCAAATGTTTCCTGGCAACCTGGTGCCGGTCAAACTCCAGGACCCTTTTTCCTAGGTTATCAGTAGCAACCCAAACTACCATTCCTGGAAACTTTACACTTGCCTGATTTGAAATGGTTGTTAAATGATCCTATTTGTCGTGATCCACGTTGGCCTCCTATGCCAACAAAGTTTCCTTCAGACATTCCAAAGTTCGAGGCCAAGACTAATGAAGATCCAGGTGATCATGTGACTACCTTCCATCTTTGGTGTTCATCTAACTCATTGAAAGATGACTCCGTACAATTGTGATTGTTTCAACGTACTCTTATCGGGAGTGCCGCAAAATGGTACATCAAGCTCGATCACTCCAGATACTCTTCTTTTGGCGAACTGGCGATGGCCTTCCTTAACCATTTCCAGTTACCTGTGAGATACGACGCTGGCACAGAGCTGCTTGCCAATTTCGAACATACAACCGCGGACCATATCTCTGATCATATCCGAGAGTGGAGACACCGGAAGAGTCTAATGAAAGTACCAGTCCCACCAGCATTCCTGCTTGAGTGGTTCCTTAAGTCTTTGGTCCCGCAGTTATCCAAAGATGTCGCAACTTCCAGAGTTTTCTCCGAAGAAGATGCCATCATGAGGGCTCAACAGTTTGAGCTCATCTATTCTAAATCTGGTTTATTATACAACATCCTACCGGATGCGCCACATTTGATACTGGATAAAACTAGATAGAGAGCTGGACCACATGCTGATGGTATTGTTGGTTCAGCACAAACCAAGCTCGCCGAGCAATTGACAAAACAATTGCAACAGTTATCTATACAACACACAGTGGCCAGCCAGACTACTGCTTTGGCTATTCCTCCTACTCAAATGTCGAATGTACACTCCGTGCAGTCGACTAACCCAAAGGCCACCCAGCAGCCTAAAGGGAAGAAAAAACAATGAAAGAAGGGTAAGGGGGATAAAAAACCCACTGATAATGCTGGCCGGGACACTACAGAAAAACGAAAGGCAAGGTATCCATGCAACTTGTGTATGGAATACCACTTGACCCATATTTTTCCTCGACTTGCAGAGGCCCAGAAGTTTGTCACACAGCAACAACAGGTAGTGTTGACTAATCCTTTTCAACATGGGCAAAATTTAACTCAAGCCTCTACATGTGCAGAAGGGGGCAGCCAAGAAACCTTCCCTCCTCCAAACAATCCCTCATCCGTGAATGTATACATGGTTAGGGGTGATGCTTTCATAACAACTAGAGCACACGACTATAGTAAACCAAGAGCTTCTGAGAAGGGTAAAGAAGCTGATCTCCCATCTCTTCCTCTACATATCAAGAAGACGTTGGGAGAAGCAATGACACGCATTCCAAAAGGTGCATTTAAGAAATCTTCTCACAACCCAAATGCAAGGGCCGCCCAGAATTACTCTGTGGTGGAGGATTTATCACAAACCCCTTGTGCGATGTCTGCTTTGGAGGTCCTCCAAAGCTGCCCTACTCAGAGGAAATCCTTGTTAAGCTCTTTGGGCTCTACTGAGACTTGTAACCCGGGTACCATCATGTTAGATACAACCGACTTAAAACCTTTTCTGCCTTACCACGTAACATTTCATATAGTAGTGGCTCATCCCACGAAATTTTTTACATGGAATATCTTCCGCATGGTGATCAACGAGGGCGCCTCGACATGTGTTATGTCATTAGCATGTTGGAAGGCCATTGGCCATCCTGCTTTGTCTCCATCACCTACTCTCCTCACTGTGTTCGACGGTCATTCTTTCCGACCACATGGAATCGTTCCTTCTTTCCCTGTGCAGCTAGGAGGAAAAACCGTGTGTGTCGAAGTAGAGGTAGTGGATGCTCCCCTCGACTATAACCTCTTATTATGATGGAGTTGGACTTATGCTATGCAAGCTGTGGTTTCTATAGTTTTCTGAGTCTTGTTGTTTCCACACGAAGGCCGGATAGTGACCATCGATCAACTGTCTTTCTCCCGACCTGACCCAGCTTTGGGGGCATCCACGGTCCCCATGATTGATAATCCTCAACCAGGTGTCATTAACGTAGGAGTTGGTTTGTGCATGTCCTTGATGGGTACCTTCGATTACCCACCTCCTCATGACGATGTCAAGTTTATATCTAATCACCATAAGGTTGAGATTTTTCAAGTTTCGTCGTTCTGCACGACTTACTTTGAGGATCCTTGGATTCTTCCTTCCCCATCAGCCACGATGGATGAGACAGGGCACCCCGACATGTCCATGCCCTTGTCGGCCACTGAGGTAGCGTACTCTTTAGTCCAACACACCTCCGCTAACCATGATCCGACTCTGGCACAAGAGTTGGATCCACTTCTAGAGCCTATCTGGGCTCAGGGTTCTCTCTCTAACGTCGATTCGTTAGACATAGTCTTGCCTTCTGACGAAGCAGTAATCGAAGCAATGACTAGTCCGGACAAACCTTGGGAATATCTTCATCACAGATCATATTTCCTCCCAAAGTTAAGCCGAATCAAAGCAGGAGAATTCACCGTGACTATGACTGGAGATAGGTCTTGTCATACTAATCCCTTAGCTACACACAAGATCTATGCTGAGGGTAATATGGAAACCATTTCTGAAACGATACCTATCAATATCTCCAGAACCCCTGGCATCCTAGACAATGTTTTCGTCGGAGCATACAGCTCTCCCGAGGAGATGCCAGGCATCGACCCACAAAGAGTCTATCATGAGCTAACTTTGTTGTTTTTCAAGCTCACTTTGAGATCCGAAAACAACATCCGGCGAGACTGCATTTATGCTTTTCGATCTCATCTTGATTAACTGAGAAAAGTAACCATTGTGGAGTCTTCTTTAAGCCCTTTTTAGACTCCTTAAAAATGAAAAGATTGTCGAGTGACCTTGTTTCTTCACACTCGTTAAATTGGTCCAGAAGAACGTTCCTTAAACGGGTCTCCTTTTAAGCCCTTTTCAGACCCTCTAAACATGAAAAGATTGCTGAGAGATCTTGTGGCCTTTCACACTCGTTAAACTAAAATTTGAAGTCACGTCTGTCCAGCGGTAGTTTACCCCTTTTTCGGTCCGGACGGTCAACTGTACGAACAAAGGTATACTCTATAGAACTTCCGTTCTTTAGAAGAGTACTCTCAGGTATAATTTTATTCCTTTTTTGGGACTGAGGGACTAAATTTATGAAAAAGAAACCCCCATGGAGTCCATAGTTAAGCTCTTTTCAGACTCCCTAAAATTGAAAAGATCGTCGAGTGACCTTATTCTTTCACACTCGTTAAATTGGTCTAGAAGAATATTCCTGACGGAGTCCATAGTTAAGCGTTTTTCAAACTCCTTAAAAGTGAAAAAATAGCTGAGTGATCTTGTCCTTGTCACACTCGTTAAAATGGTTTTGAATTGACGTCTAATCGGTGCTAGTTTATCCCTTTTTCGAACCGACTAGACTACTGTAAAAAAAGGTACCCCGGTGGAGTCTCCTTTTATGCTTTTTCAGACTCTCTAAATATGAAAAACCACCGAGCTTACCTTCTCTGGGATCGTTAAACTTACATCGAAGGACGTTACCATTGTGTGTTCTATCAACTGCATTTGCATGCCTTATCCATCAGCCTTGTGACAGTTTGCTTCTGTGTCTTAACACCTTTGGCCGCCAGAGGATTTTTCCCGAGTATCATTTTACTAGAACATCAGTCTTGTCCTTGTTCCTTGAGCTTGTATGTTTGCAGTACTCGTTCCTCCATTGTAACGTAATAATCCTTTATTCTTTTTCAAAAATTATAAAAAAAGAACAAAAAAATCAAATATGAAAAAAAAGGTACCACTGTAAAAAAAAGGTACCCCGGTGGAGTCTCCTTTTATGCTTTTTCAGACTCTCTAAATATGAAAAACCACCGAGCTTACCTTCTCTGGGATCGTTAAACTTACATAGAAGGACGTTACCATTGTGTGTTCTATCAACTGCATTTGCATGCCTTATCCATCAGCCTTGTGACAGTTTGCTTCTGCGTCTTAACACCTTTGGCCGCCAGAGGATTTTTCCCGAGTATCATTTTACTAGAACATCAGTCTTGTCCTTGTTCCTTGAGCTTGTATGTTTGCAGTACTCGTTCCTCCATTGTAACGTAATAATCCTTTATTCTTTTTCAAAAATTATCAAAAAAGAACAAAAAAATCAAATATACCCCAAAAAGAGGATGGGAAAAGTATTTTCTTTATTGGCAGCATAATGAGTCGCCCTTGGATAAAGCACATCTATCCATTTGATCATCAGACTATGGGATGTAGTACGACCTTAGGGAGATTTTCTCGCTATATAGAGTTGTGTCCTCCACCATTTGGTTACTCTTCCAAACATATGGAGAGTTTGTGTTGCCTCCTGCTTCGTAGACTTATGATTAACATATATGCTGTCTGAGTCTTATCATTTGTCGTGCTATTGTCCAAGGGAAGTTTTTCACTAAGCCTGAGTCGGCCCCTCTGCAATGTGTCTCTTGTCTGCATACCCGACCATCCTGAACGTCCAATCAAGTCTTTGTTCGAAATCATTGAAGCATTCAGTCCAATTATCAAGATTATCAAGTCCATAACCGACGAGCCGTCGAAGACCTCTTGGTAGTGCAGTCGTACACTCATATTACACTCCTATCCAAGTTTTAGAAGATTTTGAAGTTGTTTCTCGAGATCTGAAGTACAACCATCAGGTCGAATCATCTTCTGGAAGATGGGTACTCTATATGTATATCTTTCTGATTTCGAGATGTAGCTCCGTTGTGTATTATTCGTGGCTACTCTTTATAGTTATTTGACATGGATCTACAATGTATTTGATTGGTAGCCATGGTTCTATTTTATCTCGAGCATGGGTATGCCGGCCTCGGTGAGACATTTTTTATTTTGCAGATGACACCTCCTGGTTCCTGATCCTTGGGCTCACTCATTCAGCACATCATTAAAGATTGGTAAAAGATTGGTAATGTATTTTGGCCATCAGATGCTCTTCTGACCTCACACATTAGGGGGCATCTGTTATAACCCTAAATTGCACCACACATGCTTACCTGGCATCAGGCCAACTCATATCCCTTCATTGCCAAAACATCTACTGAACAACTCTTTGGAAATCCTCTTGTGTCAAGGCCCACGCACCCTAACCCATTACTGCATGTGTGTGAATGCTGGCTGACTCACTATAGCCCGCGTGTACCTAACAAAGCACGAAAAGAGGAAAGTTTCCGACTGGACAAAAAGCTATGGGTCAGTTAACTGAAACTCCCGGCCATGCATGGCCGAGGGTTCGTCCAAAACCCTAGCTCCTTCTAGCCTATAAAAGAGGGGGTAGGGGTACCATTTGGAAGAGGAAAAAATATAGCGAAGAAACTCTGCCCATTTATGTAATCCATTGTCCCAACCCTTTAGCCTTTCCTCATGCCAAAGGAGAATTAACGCAAAGCAGTTGGAGGACAGAAGAAGAGGAGCCCAGGATCAAGATTCGAGGAGCGATGGCCGGTCTCAGCTTTGATTGTAAGTTGATTCACTTTCAGTAATAAAAATAATACTTTTCCCATCCCAATGTATGAATTGTCCATGATTTGACGTATTTATGCTTGATTTCTAACCCTCGAGTATAGAAGTAGCATGCATGCATAGTTGTTATTTGTCTTGATTGCAGGTCATCTGTGGAAGGAGCAGCGCAAGAAAGTGGTCAAAGTGCAATGGAGGATCTACATCGAACGCTGGTAATAAGGTTGGTGGTCCTTTTCCATGCATTTACTGTGAAAGAGGGGTTTAAATCTCGGGTTGTAGGTTAAAAAGTAGTTTCTTTTCGGTCAAAATCTGCATGCAAGTCTGACCCTAGTTTGATAGTCTGTAGGGTGTTTTTCCCAACAACATATGGTTAAAAGGGATTAAATTTCTCTATTACTGATTTACCCCCCCTTTCAGTAATTCAACATAGTATACCTGATACATCTTCACCTCAGCTTGAGAAGTGACAGCCTTGTGATGAGGTTCTGGAAATAGGATGATGAATGTAAATGACATGCATATAAATGAGAGGCAGTGCTAGTTGTGTGCAACCTGATGAATGATATTATTATTTAAGATGTGTGTATGGTGTTTTTGCAGAATATCAGTTTCCAAATCTCCTGAACATATCACTGATGCTCTCTTTGCAGCTTGGAAACATTGATGAATTCTCATCAAAGCATTGCAGTCACCTAAAGATGGTGGGTTTGATACTATGCAAAGTCACTACTTTCTCTGCACACGCTCAAGTTGGAGATGCTACTTTTTTGACAGTGCTACCTAAAATTTTCACACAGACGCACAGTGGCACTACCTAAATTCTGGTAGAAAACGAATTGTGCAAAGTTATTTTACGAGTTTTGAGTCATTAACTTGAAACATGGATTATGATCAAATGGGAAGGAATTTTTGAAAAATGGAGGAGGTTTTTGTTCATCACATACCAAATAATAAAAATCTCTCTAAATTTTTTAAAATGTGGTATGTTCATAGATTTATTTGACATAGAAGTGGTGCTACAGAACGTACTTCTTAAACTATGTTTTAAGATTGCTGAACTGCCAAATTTTGACCAGTTGACTTCTAGGAGGATTTTCGGGGGAAATAAGATGAATTTTAAAAATATAAAGGAGGTTATTGTCAATAATATACCCATCAAAATTAACCTCTTTCATTTTTCACACGGGTGTCATGGATTGGGAGATTCAAAAGAATCTTTGAGCCCTATGTTTTCAGTTTTCTTGCTTTCCTGTTTGAGACATGTTTTTGTGACACCTGTTGCGGCCAGCTGGAGATGAATTTAAAAAAAATGAGGAAGTTTTTTCTTCATAAAAAGATTATATACTAAAACCATTCTCAAATTTTACACATCTTTTGTATTTTGAGAATTACAAGTGGCATTTTGAAGCCTATTTTTCAGAATTTCGCCTCCTGAAAAGCAGGAAATCAGTTAAAATGTGTCATTCTTTGTTTGTAACTGTTTCTATTTTGGGAAAGGGTTTGGAGTTCAAATTGGTGAGATGGAAAGGACCTATGGTGATATATACTTCATGGTACAAGAGTAGAATAGGTTTGAATGGTTGAGCTGAGGCTCCCAAATTGTAATTTTCTTTGACTGAGTAAATTGTACTCTGGTTTTGTACTGGACCTGAGAATTTTTTAATAGTATAAGTCAATTTATTTTAACATCTTTTTTCTACCTCTTATGCTGAAGTGTACATGACTGGAGGATCCACATGAGTTTTTCATGGTTTTGTTATGATGAATTTTTTATTATAATACTGCTGTGATGTTCTTCAGTTTTCTTTAAACTTTGAATTCAAAAGGATCTTGTGTTTGAAGTTTATCTTCCTTGGGATGCTTGAAAACCTGATGTTAATAGAAGACCTTTACACATCCATCATTAATTCTTCCTCCTGTTCACTTTTAATCCAATTCACTGACTGAATCTAATCAAGACTTCATTTGCTTGTGCATGATTAGCCTAGATTTCTGAGTTAAAGCCTTATTATTCCGAGTCTTGTCCATTTGACCTTTTAAGAAACTCATTTACATTTACAAATATTCTGATGTTACCAAGCTCACCTGATTATAGTCTAGGGTGAATTTTGGAGTGATAACATAAATGGCGTCGTTGTTGGGGACAGATTTGAGAATATTGAAGAGTTCCTTGGGAAGAACGACATAGATCCAGCTCTTGATGGTAGACAAAAGAGGGATACAAAAGATTGTTTGTAATCATCTACCTGGCAACTCCATGAAGACGAACTTGTTGGAAGACTCCACTGTGGGAACAAGATTGGATAGAAATGGAAGGCAGAGGCAAGTTCAGGTATCAAGTTCTAAATTTATTTCTGGAACTTGTGCTCTTTATCCTTCATTCTTTCTTGAATTTCCCTGCACACATTAGGAGAATCATAATCTACTTTGTATACTCTAAAGACCACCAGCCTGCACTTGCATATTCCTTTTTCAAACAAGTAGATTTACCCCCTTCCCATGTCATTTATGTTAAGGATATCCATCCACTTCAAACACCTGAAGAAGATGAGGTTCATAAACACTTTTTTAATTAGCCCGAACCTTACGATTCTCTCCCTTCTCCATATTTCAAAGTTGATTTATTACCTTCTACCTTTCCCTCTACTGTTAATAACCAGCTTGTTGAAATTCAACATGCACCAAATGATTATTGTCCTTTTGCAAATAATAAAACTGATTCAGTTCAGGCTGCCAACTCCTCTGACCTTTACCAACAACCTTCTAGTATTCAACAACCCACTGACTTCTAGTTTAAGGTTAGGGGAAAGATGTTTGGACCTCTAAACATGCCATCCTTTCTTCATCCTTACCCTCCCGAATTTGTAGACTACCTACCCACTTTTTCTGGAAAAGATAACACTATAGGAGAAGAGCATCTATCAGCCTTTCAAGACTTCATTGATAATCTGGAAATATTGCATGAAGATATTATCATGAGGATTTTCTCTAAATATTTGATTAGATATGCTGCCTTGTGGTCCAAGAATATGGAAGTTTCTTCCATTGGTTCATGTGATGAACTATATGACACATTTTTAAAGTGTTGGGGTGAGAACAAGTCATTGGATCAGTACCTACATGAGTTCACTACTTTGAGAAGGGGAAAAAATGAAGTTCTGTCTGTTTTTAATCGAAGGTTTTATAGCTTGTATTATAGCCTTCCCCTAAAAATAAAACCTTCTGGGACTGCTGCGATGGTGTATTACATAATGTCTCAATATTCTGACCTTGTTTTGTATCTTAGGGAAATAAAATATACATCTTTATCACAGTTATTCATGGATGTTGTGGAAGTGGAGGAGAACCTCTGAGCTTGTGGTAGAATTCAAAGTCAACATCATGTTAGTTCTGAGCATGAGGTAAATTTTGATTTGGTCCTTGAAGCATGTATATTTGACAACCTTTCCCCTGAGGAAGTCATTGTCTCAAACATTGACCAAGAGCAACTTGCTGTTGAAAAACACTTTAGTAATGAATACTTTGCTATTAGAGAGAATCCTGAAACAAGACATTCTAAATGTCAAGAGTCAAAGGTTTTTTATGGACAACCTATTTTTGATGGAAATACCAGTGATGGTGATGAACATAATTTTTCTATGATTTGTTTGGAACCTCTTAGCACTATTCATGTATATGATGATTATGATCCCGATCCTTGTAAATGACATGGAGGCATTGAAAGGGATTTTCATATAAATCTAATCTCTTATCCATCACCAACAAATGAACAACCCTGTCTTGATAAAAACCATGTGCATAAGAAAACAAGATGTCAGTATGGTTCAAATTTTAAGCAGGAAGGTAATGAATGTGAAACAGATTTGGAACAATAGAAAGCATATGAGCTTATTTCAGATTTGGATCTGAATTCTTCAACATTGGCAGAATATTCTAAAGATAGGTATGAATGTGAATTTTATGATCAGTTTGTAGACCCAGTTGAGCCTATGGAAACCAATGATTTCATAATAAATTATATGTTCTTAGCTGATCTTAATTCATATAATTTTAATACTATTTTATCATTATCCCCTGAGTAATATTCCGATGAAGAAGTGGTAGTTTTTGATGATCATAATTTTCTCTCGAGAGAACCAGAAAGTCATCAATCTTCCAACATAGAGGAATTCATGGTTGAGCAGGTGTTTTCCTTGGATCAACATGTTTATGAGCTTGGTTCCAAAGACCCAGTGGAAGCCTTCATAGAATCATACATTTTAGAGAACTTGAAATTTTTAGATTCCCTTAACTCACAAATTTTTCCTGGTGGGTATGGTTTCTTGAACGATTTTTTATCACTGCTGTTACATTTCAAACATCATTTATTGATAGGTGGTATGGATGAGATTATTTAAGTTTTAATTTTTTTTGAATGGTTGTTATGGAAGGAAACATTTACCTAACCAATTGCAGAGCTGGTTAGAGTAGAGTAGGGTAGGAAATAAGCTCGCTGCCCGAGCATTTCATTTATTCAAGTTTGCAACAAAAATATCAATCAACTTGTATGAATAAAGGCCAGTTTTGAAGGTATGCAGAGATCAGTTGCACAGGGTAGATGACTCCATAGCCCAATGGTAAAGGTGACTGGTGACTGGAACGACACAGGGAGGTCTCCATCCCAGTTGGTGCCAATGTTAGCACTCAATTTTTCCAATATATTTTGAGAGCGTCTTCAACATATTTATGTTGAAATTATCAAAATCCCTTTGAGTGTTTGCCAATGTCCAAACCTCAAATTCCCCAATCTGTCTTGACAAGTTCATATTGATATCTTTGCCTAATAAATCCTTTGGCTTCATCCTCTTGACCTGCAAATATATGGCTAGAAATCCTTATTGCGGTCTGTCATATATTTATGATAAGTTTGTCAAAAACACTTTTATTATTATTATTATTATTATTATTATTATTATTATTATATATATATATATATATATATATATATATATATATATATACAATATTTTTCTAAACTATTTTGTAGTTTATGAATTATGTTTATTATATATATTTATTTAATAAAACAAAATAAAAAAGGGTGTATGCGCTTAAGTGTCTTACTTCTAAATTCCCTCAAACCTAAGCTTTATCACATATGCCAATTCCGAGTCATGTTTACATGTCATACCATCCTACATGCTAGCTGTGCATTCAAATCAAAGTCAAGCCATAAATTAAGCCAACATTCGAGTTGTTCGGTGCTCAGAGAAATTGCAAATGCCTGATTTGCAGGATGCATGTGCAGGTGTCATGATGAGACATCAAAGAAATGTTGTTTAAATATTCTACAGGCATTGAAGAACTAAACGTATCCATGATATATATGATTATGTTCCCCATTTCTTGCTCATTTCACCGTTTTCATGCATGGATGTGCAGAGTGCAGTGCGCTGCCAAATCCCCTGGGCACTACGTTTTCTCCTGGGCGTTGCATTTTTTCATGGGCATTGTAAATTTGCTGGGCGCTACCTACTCTCCTAAGCACTGTGTATTCCATAGTGTGCTACCTAAATTCGCTACCAAATTTCTGGTAGAGATGAAGTTTGTGAAGAGATACACCAGAAAGGTGCTACCTATTGACACCTAGAATCAAGGAGTTCGAATTCATTACTCTTTTAGGTGGCTAATGATGTGGAGAATGGATGAGATAATAGTTGGCAACATTGTAACAATTTACCACCTCTACAAGACACTTGGCATGCAAAAGGAGGTGTATCAATGAAGATCAATGGAGGATGTATGCAATAAGTCAATCGGTGCCGAAACTTCAAAGTTCAAGGGGTTTTTGTCGACTAGCACAATCATGCATTAAATTGGATCTGCCATTCAATATTCATGAATCCCTCAATTCTCTGGTTTCCAGGGGCTTTCACTTGGTGAATAAATTAATCAACCAAAATATATTTGTCATAGAAGAAGCAACCTTGAAATTAGTGGAAATGATGGTCTGATGGCTGAAAAATGGGTCTCATTGGAGGTTGAAGTAGTACCACACCACAATAATACCACACCACAATCACTTCATTTGGTGGGAATCCATGTTGTTGAGATTATGCTACCACAAAAATTTGTTGTGGGAGAATTGTTCAGTTTTTATTTCAGAAATTGAAAGATATATAAAGAGCATTTGACATTCCATTGTTGGAGTGGCTCAATATACCTAATACATCTTCACCTCAGCTTGAGAAGTGACAACCTTGTGATGAGGTTCTGGAAATAGGATGATGAATGTAAATGACATGCATATAAAGGAGAGGCAGTGCTGGTTGTGTGCAACCTAGTGAATGATATTATTATTCAATATGTGTGTATGGTGTTTTTGTAGAATATCAGTTTCCAAAGATCCTGAACATATCATTGATGCTCTCTTTGCAGCTTGGAAACAATGATGAATTCTCATCAAAGCATTGCAGTCACCTAAAGATGGCGGGTTTGATACTATGAAAAGTCACTAATTGCTCTGCACATGATCAAGTTGGAGATGATGTGTTTTTTATAGTGCTATATAAAATTTTCACACATACGCACAGTGGCGCTACCTAAATTCTGGCAGAAAATGAATTGTTCAAAGTTATTTTACGAGTTTTGAGTCATTAACTTGAAACTTGGATTATGATCCAATGGGAAGGAAGTTTTGAAAATTGGAGGAGGTTTCTATTCATCACATACCAAATAAATAAAACCTCTCTCATTTTTTAAAAATGTGCTATGGTCATAGATTTATTTTACATATAATTGGTGTTACAAAACGTGCCGCTTAAACTCTATTTTAAGACTACTGAATTGGCAAATTTTGACCAGTTGAATTCTAGGAGGATTTTCGGGGGGAATAAGATGAATTTTAAAAATACAAAGGAGGTTATTATCAATAAAAGAACGAGGAACATTAAACTCTTTCATTTTTCACACAAGTGTCATGGATTGGGAGATTCAAAAGAATCTTTGAGCCCTATATTTTCAGTTTTCATGTTTCCCTGTTCGAGACATGTTTTTGTGACACTTGTTGTGGCTATCTGGAGATGAATTTAACAAAAATGAGAGAGGTTTTTATTCATAACAATATTATATACAAAAAAATTACTCATATTTTACACAAATGTTGTATTTTGATAATTACAAGTGGCATTTTGAAGCCTATTTTTCAGAATTTCGCCTTCTGAAAAGTAGGAAATCAGTTAAAACGTGTCATTCTTTGTTTGTAACTGTGTGATATATATTTCATGGTACAAGAGTATAATAGGTTCGAATGGTTGAGCTGAGGCTCCCAGATTGTAATTTTCTTTGACTGAGTAAACTGTACTCTGGTTCTGTACTGGACCTGAGAATTTTTGATTAGTATAAGTCAGTTTATTTTAACATCTTTTTTCTACCTCTTATGCTGAAGTGTTCATGACTGGAGGATCCACGTGAGTTTTTCATGGTTGTGTTATGATGAATGTTTTCTTATAATACTGCTGTGATGTTCTTCAGTTTTATTTAAACTTTGAATTCAAAAGGATCTTGTGTTTGAAGTTTTTCTTCCTTGGGATGCTTGAAAACATGATGTTAATAGTAGACCTTTACACCTCCATCATTAAGTATTCCTCCTATTCACTTTTACTCCAATTCACTGACTGAATCTAATCAATACCTCATTTGCTTGTGCATGATTAGCCCATATTTCTGAGTTAAATCCTTATTATTCTGAGTCTTGTCCATTTGACCTTTTAAGAAACTCATTTACATTTACAAATATTTTGATGTTACCAAGCTCACCTGATTACAGTCTAGGGTGAATTTTGGAGTGATAACATATTCCATCCATATTTCCCGATTAAATCCCGCCTCTTGCTGGCGCGGTGAATCATGATAGTGTGCCAAGAGACTTCAAGTACACTATGGCCACTGCATACCTCTCGAAGGGGATATGCGTAGTTCGAGCAGAGCAGGATAAGATCACAGTGTTGAAGTTCAGTGACTTCAACCTCGGATATAAAAATATATATGGTATGCTTGTTCCATACAAGTACCTAACTAGAATAAAATGGAAGAACTCGAAGATCATCCCTCAGTGGTGGACGATGAACCTCGCGCATTCCACCTTGCTGAATGTCATGAAGTTCCCACACTTCGAAAGACACAAGGAAGTCAACGCATGTGTCAAGATGCTACTGTCATGTTACCATAGCGACTACTTATGGCTAGACTGCCGTATTATAGTTGACCCAACACTGATCCAAAGGATCACAGGACTAAGTATGCAAGGACCCGACCTGCAGGACTTTTATCCAGGAAAAGCCACAGATCACGCACTAGCATAGAAAATCAAGGACACATATGGCGACATTGAGAAGGGAACAAGAGGCTACAAGGTAGCTTCCATCCAAAGTGGTGCAATGTGCCTAGAATTCCAATTGATATATGAAAACTTAGTAAGGAAGAACTGACCTACACAGTTCACGGGCTTTGTCGTTGACCTAGCAAGGAAGTGCACAAAAGGCCTACAGATGAACTGGGCGAAGTACCTAGTTAACCAATTGGAACTAGATTTCCGAGAAAAACATGATCACAATTATGAATTTCATTTCAGCTGGCTCCTAGTCCTTATTACATTTGTTGACTGGGAGATGCCGGAAGGTACAACCTTCCCTGATATCGAGCCATTTGAACCACTTTCCATGAAGTTTTCTACCCTGTGGTATTCAAAGGATATGAACAAACAGTGGCAATCGAATGCTGTGTTTCATACATACTACCTCTATATAAAGAGAGCCATCGAAGCCGAGCCTCGCATGACTCTGAACACCCTACAAAGGTTCCTAACACTAGTGAGGTTCAACGTAGATTGACATTTTATCTACATTACAATGTGAGCAGATGAACATAAAGAGATGCTCCAATCATATTACAAACTCACATAGAATACCTTGAGGACTTCAACAAGGAATGGTCCACTGACCTCCTTATCCCCACCAACCCTGCAGAGATATCTGATATTGACCGCCTAGAGGAAACTCATAAAGAACATAATACACCTGAAACCAACAGACAAAAGAAGCCTGAGGAGGTCTAAAACTTAAGTAGCACCTCAGGGAAGACTACTTACATGTCACCTGACCGAGGGGGTGGTGACAAAGTAGAACCTGAATAGATACCAGGTGAAGTAACACTGCCCAGAGACAAGGTTGACCCCTTGAAGAAGAGGAAGGTTTCTCCCCTGAAGCCTTCTTCCCGGAAGAAATCGAAATCCACCATGACCAAAATGCAGACTATCCTCACCTCTGATGACTTTGACTTCATCATAGAAACACTGAATGATGCTTCACTGGAGATATCAAAGAAGAAGGAGTGAAGCAGGAGGAAATGTATGGTAGGATTGATGTCGAACTCCGAGGGGTACAATGAGATCTTCAGTCCAGTCGCGCAGTCTCCATTGTGCCTCTGCCATCCTGAGAACCAGAGTTGGGAGATGAGTCGGCCCAACTCCATCAACTATCTGATATAGTCAAAGCTCACCTTCGACGAGCACAAGAGGAAGTAGAACAAGCCACCCAGGCTTTGATGCAAGTTCAAGAAGTACTTGTAGAGTAACATCGAGCTACAGAACATGAAAAGATTTCTCTCCAAGAAAAGTTTGATGAAGAAAAAGCATAGCTACAACAAGGAAAAGAATAGTTTCTCGCGGAGCAACTCGAAGTGAAAGAAGTGGTCAGTAGAGCACTTCGATCTGTGACAGTCATAGAAATAAAGGCAGAGGATCAAGTCACGTAGAAAGTAGATCATCTCACAGATGTTATCCAGTAGATACAACAAAGCATCACAGACTTAGAGCTCCGCATAGTGCCCAAGACTGTTATTGGATAAATCCGTAAGTGCGGACACAAACCGATCTCCCTAGATCCACCTGGATCTAGAACAAAGCAAGACAGAACATGACGCTTTCCTTAAGTTTAAGTATTGAATTTACTAACTAAAGAGGGATGAGTGACATACTGTTTAAATGTCGCTTCCTCTCGCTATCGCCATCCTAGCTCCGTTCCAATGCTCATACAATGATGATCCTACAAAAGAATGAAACCAACCAAAAGTGATAGCAATAGCATAAACTCAATATAAACCTATGTATGTGATCAAGGAATCATACAATAAAACACAACAAGCTTTATAGAAAAGAATCATATTACTGTATCATATTAAATGTGAAAGAGAGATTACAACCATGGCCTTGATGTCGTAAGGTCCCTTCCAAATTTCCTTCGTTCCCCACACACTTTCACTCCAAGAATTCTGAAAGCATAGATCTGATAGCAACTCACAATCTATCTTGACAAAGCAAATCTTAAAGCCACTCTAACCAAGCCAAAGCTAACAAGCTCAAGAACAAGAACCCACAAGCTAACTTTCTCCATGAGAACTCCTCTCCTTTTATAAGTTGAAGAGGATAATGTGAGGAGGTTAGGATGATCCCACTAAATCATGAAAGTGAGTAAGATCCAAACCATTCGGATGCCACCTCACCATAGAATGTTCTCCTTCTAGAAGATTCGAGAAAATGCTCATTTTTCTCACGTGCTAGAATTCTCGCACCCTATCTATAGAGCAACCTACGAGGTGTTCGCACCCTAGCTATAGTGAAACCTGCGAGAATGGGTCATTCTCGCACCCTGCCTATATAGAAACCTGCGAACTTCCCTTTTTATAAGGTTTTTACATAGGAGAAAGCAACTTCTTTTCTCAGGAGAAGTTCTTCTCCCTTCTCTCTTTAGGAACTCAGGCCACTGTGACCCCTCTGAAGGCAACAAATAGGTTTAAATCATTAATGATCATAGGGATGATGAAAATAATGTGTAACAGAGAACCCACAGGATGTAAGGGATCAAAGAGAAGCAACTTCTTGAAGCACATTTGAGAGAATAAAATCCCTTGCTATGGAATGTAAGAAACTCACTGATCATAATTCCTAGACCTATGAACAACTCACTGAGAATCTAGAACTTAAGGCATTGGAGTCGCAACTCCAAGAGGTGAAGTATCAAGCCTAAATGATACAAGCATAGCTGAATCCCCTGTCAGCTGTGGAAAGAATGAAGCACTCCCAAGAGAAACGCACTGCCCAACAATAGATCCACACTATCCAGAGCAGACTTATGGAAGTAACTCAGAGGCTCCAACCTGTACAAGATAAGTCTTACCAATTGTTCACAGAGGTCAAAGGCCGAGGAGAAGAACTGGAGTAGGTTGTCACTGCAACTGAACAACACCTGGAGGGACCTATCAACGATGCAGTCATCCAAGAGTTTGCTGAACAAGAGGCCAAGGCACAACAACAAGTCGAAGCAGAGCTACCCAGATCAAAGTGAATCAAGACGAGTCACAAGTGAGTGTTGGGGGCCTATTGGCCCTTGAACAAGTTTTGGTAGATCCTTGGTCAAGTTTGACCTATTTTGAGACTTTGAAAACCTCTCGAAGGAGGATCATAAGACAAAGCAAATATCGCGGGATCTCAACCCCTTTTTGGGATTTGGGATTATGTAATGGGTATGGGATGTCGGCCCATGGGTTTACCCATGTTTAGGCATATTTTGTAAATTATAAATAGATGCTAAGGAGATGTAGTGAGCATAGATATAGAGAGTTATGAATGGCTAAGTGCTAGATCTATGTGATTGAAGGATTGTAAGTACTGTGTGCATACTATGTGAGACTTGTAGAGCTAAGTTCAAGTCATTGTAAGAGGATGTGGAAGGTTGTGTGCTTATATCTACTTGGGGAAGGAGGATCTAGCGAGCTACACAGATCTCTTGTCCTATGCGGAGTAGGGTTTTGAGGCTCTGTGCATGCAACATATTGAAGAAGCTAATAAAGAAGAAGAGTTGGTGGACGTAGCTCCAGGGTGGGGGTGAACCATGTATATCCTGTGTTGCTTTGCTTTGTGCGATGTATTGATGTGTTTATGTATTTACCTTCTAAGTGCTTGGATATAGATAGATAGATCTGTTTATGCTTTGTGCTAATGATGTATATGGATGCTAGATCTGACCTATGTGAATGTTCTTAGTGCTTGAATATGCTAGATCTAATATACCTCTCTATGATAAGTTCTTAGATACACTATATCTAAATGAATGATGCGATGCTCTATTTTATCTGCGGAGTAGATAATGGTTAAATATTGATGAAATATGAGTGATAAGTGCTCTGTTAAGTATTACAATCATAGATCTGTGTCCCAAC
Organism: Picea engelmannii; assembly: GCA_009831015.1. NCBI lineage: Eukaryota > Viridiplantae > Streptophyta > Pinopsida > Pinales > Pinaceae > Picea > Picea engelmannii. Next base: position 32,610 of record ML804403.1, read on the forward strand.
AATGGTCGCAGACACCTGAGTCCTGCAACCACCCTTGCTTCTATCTCGGGTGAGACTTCATCTGCTTTGCAGGTGTTGCCAAAAGGGCTGGTAGTTAGGGTTAATTTGGTGCATTGTTGTAGCATTGAACCTTGGGTCTACCCTTATGCCAACACCCACTCAAAATACTTAACTGGAAAGATTATTCCAACCTTCAATTTTTTTTTCCAATTCCTTCCGAATAGTATCTTCAAGTGAAAGGTTAATGGGTATTTATTTTTTCATAACTGGTTTTATCCCTTCCTTGATGGGAATGAAATGTTGTATAAGAGCAGGATCAAAACTACGAAGATCCTCGTATGAACAAGAAAAAACATCTTTAAATTCACTTAGTAGTTCTGTGAATTTCTTCTTTTCTTGGTCGGAACATTGGTCACCTAGTTTTACCATATTTGGAGATTCTGAGGTCCCAAGATTCAAGGAAATGGTATCACCCACCTTCCTTTTCGAATCCTCTTCCTTACGTGTTTCTTTGTTTCTCACATCACTTGATGAAAATGAACTTTCAAGAGGATTCAAGCAGTTTGGAAAATTTTCATCTTCCATAGATATGATTTCCTTAGGCTTAAACGATTCATTTTGTATGAAAGCACATATGCCCTCATCATTAGGGAAAACCTACCATGATTCTACATTATCTGGAATGTGAGGACGATATAAATATTGAAAAGTACAATCATGCCTTTGAGGTAGAAGTTGTCGAGTTGGAGATGCTGCAAATACAACTAACCTATCAACCATTGAATTAATTTCCCTCTTAACATGAGTAATGTTAAATGATAGAAGATTCGAGATAAGCACCCAAACAACTTGGGTATAACGTTTCATCAAATTATTGATAGGAGAATAAATTTTATGCACAAGGTTTACAACAAGTTAAGAATCACCAAAAACTGTAAGGTGGTTGCAGCCAAGGTTATAAGTGTTTTCGATGCCTAGAAGTAAGTCTTCAAATTTAGTGAGATTGTTTGTGCAAGAGAACTCTAACCTATAACAAAAGTTGTGAATCTTTCCTAGAGGTGAGTATAAGATAATTCCATCTCTATTGCCTTTGTTTGAGCACAAGCCATCGAAATGCATGTGACACATACCATCTTCTAAATCAATTTATTCTAAAGTTATGTTGCCCTCATCAAAAAAGATAGAGTATACCCCTAATTCTTCCTCAATAATTTACATTCAGTTGAGGAATACTCTCTATGTATGGTGAAATTATTCCTTCTCTTAGGACTATGATATTCTTTCCATTTCCGGGGAACGGGTAAATGTGTCCCATTAAGTGAAAGATATCCACCTGTTAGGGCTTGCCAGTCTCTTCCTAGGATAATATAATAATTTCTTACTGGAATGACAATTACTTGGATGCTATGGGTTGTCCTTATTTCAGTATGTGCACATAGAACTAAATTTACGTCTTTGATTTATCCTATTGTTGATTGCTATAGATTGTTATAGGAGAACATGGTTCTAGAATTTTCATTGGTACATGATAAGCCTATCTCTTCCATAATGATTTTTGACATTACGCTTGGACCCAAACCACCATCAATTAGGAAAAAATGGGCTATCTTGTCCAAAAGTTTTACAGAAATGAAAAATGGAGGGTATTTTATAGGGTGTCTAAAATTATTTACACCTATTTTATTTACAGTGGAATCCTCTTCTTTTACCTCTTTAGAAAGATTGGCTATGGTGAAATATTTTCATTCCATAAAATTCTTGATATGCTTTTGTTGTTCAGGGATGACAACCATGTCCAAAAGAGTAGCATTGACCTTGATATTACCCAATTGGTTAAGAATGTTATACTTGGAAGAGGGAAGAAGGGAGGGGACTCCTTGACTCTCAGGAACCTTGATATTTTTTGCATTAGTACCTTGTGAATATGAGGTTGGAGTGGAAGAGGCACAAGGAGGGTCATATTTTTCTTTAGGAGCATAAAATTGTTCCTAGTATTTATAATCATGACATTTTCCAGTTCTTCCCAATCTATAACAACAATGGTGGTTTTGGGCTTCTTGACAAAGATTTTATCTCTGGCACTCTTCTTAACCTCACAAGTACTTTCTTCGTGATTTTCCTCACAGAAGTTACACCAATTGCGAGACATGATGTCTTTGGGCTGAAAGTTGTTTTCATTGGTATTCCTAAAAGGTGTCGAGGAAGAAGATGATGCCCTAGGAGTAAGAGAGGCAACATTCCCTTTTCGTTCATATGCTATCATTCGGTTGTTCATATCTTGTACAAATTGTAAGAGGGAAGACATATCTATTTGTTTGACCGACTCTTCTTTGTGGAGATGTTAAGAACCTGAATAGCTGAATACAAAAGCACCACAACAGATATAGAAGAATAATATAGAAAAACACAACTTTATTATATCAAACCCTTGAGATAGGGCAACACCATACAATGGATCCTATTATGGAAGGGATCCTCTCCTGTTCACTTGCCTCTTCGAGGGGGCATCCTCCTATTGAGCTACTGCTCCAAATACAATACTTCTTTTCATATCTCCTTACATTGCTTGAATTCCTTTAAATAGTGCTACCATCACCTAAGAACATTCTAGAGGAGGAATCTTCTAGAAGTAGAACCTTCTAAGAAGTCCTCTTACATTTATTATATCTAACTACCATA
>ML804403.1:50631-95303 GCA_009831015.1 Picea engelmannii
GTGAAGAGACACCAAATCTCAGCCACCCATCTAATCTAATCTCAACCGTTAGATTAGAAAACTCCTCACCTTCCCTCATGAGGTCGACTAAGGCAAGAGGGCGCACCCATTCTTGGGTAAGTAGCAGCAGTCTTGTTGAGAGAGCAAGAGACTCTTGGTGAGATGCCAAGAGCAAGAGAAGTTGCAACATTCTTGTTGAGAGAACAAGAGAGAGAAAGAGAAGGGATCTTTGGTGAAATGCCAAGATCAGATCTTTGGTGAGATGCCAAGATCAAGAGACTCTTGGTGAGATGCCAAGAGAAGGGACCTTTGGTGAGATGCCAAGGTCAGATCATTGGTGAGATGCCAAGAGAAAGAGAGAGGTCGAGATGAGAAAAGAGACAGCATTTGCTGAAGGAGAGCATGCATCCCATGGAAAAGAGAAGTACGAATTTCAGACAGCAAGGAAGAAAAGGCCATACCATATAGATTTGTGGAGGTCGTACAACATATAATGTGCACAGAAATTGAGGAGGACAACAACTGCAATTTCTAAGAGTATTGGCATGCATTCCAAGGCTGTCGTACAACATTTGTTGGCACAGAAATTGAGGTAACTGCTGTTATATATTTCTGAGTGTATTTCTGTACAGTCCGTATTGTTTGGCACGAATATTGGGGGCCGTACAACATGGTTTACAAGGAGCTGTTCATGCTAGGTTTTCTGTACAGTCTTAGCAGAGTTTTGGCACAAATTTTGGGACAGTCCGTACAACATTAATTGCTGGGGTAGCCATTCAGTTGTATGGATTTATGGTTCAGAAATCGAGGAGCAAAGCTACAGGAATGTCCATATATGTTTGTGTAAATTTATGAAGATGAATTTGCTGTAAAAGAATTTCTTAGAAGCTCATAAATAATACAAATCCCTCTCTCACTGGTTTTCCCCTTGTGGGTTTTTCCAGGGTCGAAGTTAGACCGAAAATATTTGTGTCTATATTTTCTGAGTTTTGCATACTAGTGATATTTTATTTCTGTGTTGAAAACGATGTTCAAAATCCTCATGTTTCAGTTCTGAAGTTTATTTTCTGTTAAGTTTTTATATGCTGAAACATCGCTGTTTCATATGCTGAAACACCACTGAGTATATGCTGAAACAGTGCTGAGTATATGCTAAAATAGTGCTGAGACATATGCTGAAACAATGCTGAGTATATGCTGAAAAAGTGCTGAGACATATGCTGAAACAGTGCTGAGTATATGCTGAAACAGTGCTGATACATATGCTGAAATAGTGCTGAGTATATGCTGAAACAGTACTGTAACATATGCTGAAACACCGCTGTGACATATGCTGAAACAGTGTTGTAACATATGCTGAAACACCGCTGTGACATATGCTGAAACAGTGCTATAACATATGCTGAAACACCACCGTGACATATGCTGAAACAGTGTTGTAACATATGCTGAAACACCGCTGTGACATATGCTGAAATAGTGCTGAGACATATGCTAAAACAATGCTGAAACTGGAGTTTCGACATTTAAATTTGGCTGAAAAATCAGCGAGACTGAAACTGGGTTGGGGTTTTGAAAAATTAACACCCACAACCAGGTGACCAAGGGTGGTGGTAGGGACAAGTTCGTGTGGGGAAAGTAGCAACAACGAGCATTCGATGATCTAAAGCATCGCTTGTTCTCATCTCTAGTACTCTCCTTGACTGATCTGCAAAAACCATTCGATATTGAGACTGATGCATTTGACTATGCTGTGGGAGTAGTTCTCACTCAACATGGGCATCCGATGGCATACCATAGTGATACACTCTCCGATACTATCAGAAAATACCCCACCTATGACAAGGAAATGTATTCCATTGTACAAGCCTGTCGTCAATGGAAACATTACATTATGGGGAAAGAGACAATCATACATTTTAATCAAAAGCGTTTGTAGTTCATACAGACACAAGGGAAATTGCAGAACGACTACCATCATAAGTGGCCCATCTACCTGCAACAGTTCCATCTCAAAATCAAGTATAAGACATGTATCTCCAATTGTGTTGTTGAGTGCCTGAGTTGGCCTCCTGTGGCTACACTCACCACTGTGCTCCATTCCTATGTACACGAAGCATCTGAGTAACCCCAACTTTATCAACAAGATTCATACTTCGCCACCACACATCATCTCTTGGGTACAAGCACAACTGTCATTGATCTTCAAATTCAGAACAAACTCTTATGCCACTTGGGACATCTTCGTGTTCCTACAAGTGAGCATGCAAAGATGATTTGGGAATCCCACTACAGTTGGGTGGCAGGACATTTTGGCATAGAGAAAATTGTGGCCGTTCTTTAGAAACATTTTTATTAGCCAAAAATTCGACAGGACGTCAACAAATATATTAGATCTTGCACTGCCTATGCCATTGCCAAGCCCACCATCAAGAAGAAAGGATTATACACCCCTCTTCCTATTCTGGAGAAGCCTTGGGAATCCATCACAATGGAATAAATGTCTGGTTTGTCATCCACCAAGAAAGAAAATGACTACATGTTTGTGGTCGTTGATCGGTTTTCAAAGATGGCCATCCTCACAACCTGTAAGAGGAATTTCACAATGATAGATACTGCCAAGATATTCTTCGAACGAGTGTGGGTCCACTTTGGGATACCAATTACCATCATCTCTGACCGAGACAACAAGTTCCTCAACACTGTTTGGTCAAGTCTATGGTCTCTGTTGGACACCAAGATCACAAAATCCACTACTTTCCACCCCCAAACTGATGGCCAAACAGAGGTCGTCAATCAGATGATTTTTCACATCCTGCGCATGTACAATTATAAGCATCCATGTACATGTGATGAGAGTATCCCATATGTCCAACACAGTTACAACAAGGCTCTTCATAGTTCCACCGACCATAGCCCATTTCAGCTGGGTCTAGGATTCCAACCCTTGGGACCCATTGATGTTTCACTTCCTCTTACCACCACATAGAAATACTCTTCCCCTGATCAGTCTATGATTGGAAAAGCCACTAGATTCATTGAGCGGATTCAGCACATCCACCAACAGGTCCAGGAGATTTTGTAGAAATCCAATGCTAAGTACAAGCAACACCATGATCAACACATAGTACCACACCAGTTCCATGTTGGTGACAAAGTTTGGTTAAATTTGCTGAAGGAGCATCTCACCAGGTCCCATCGGAAGATTTTCCCACTTCTTTATGGGCCTTACACTATCACCAAGGCTATGGGTAGAAATGATTTCGAGCTCAACAATCCACCCTTCCTTGTTCTACATCCAGTATTCAATCTGGACCTCCTTCGGCCATATTTTCCCCCACTATTGGACACCTTCGAGATCGCAGAACAATTGACACCAACAAAGATCAACCCTGACTGCATGGAAAAAGCATCCACTAATTAGATAGCAGACACATAGGTCAAGGGCACTTGCTAGCAGCGGATCCAACTTTATTGGGTTGTCAAGGCAGGGAAAATCCTACACCAAGGCAAGTAGTTCACCCGGGGCCAAATCCATCAAAAGTTTCCTCACCTAATGGGGGAACTCAATGTAATGGAGACCATTTCTTCCTAAGTGGGGAATATTGATCCAAGTGGATATTGGTGGCCACCCACCTATTCCAACTGGCTCCTTGTGTCCGTTTTTTGTTCAACACGTTCTTCTTTACTGCTTTGTAATTGTGAGTTATACACTTCTCAGGTTGTCTGAAGCCCCACACATCCTCCAGGTGGATAGGGGTGGCCTCTCGCCTAATCCAACTGGATTATTTTGTATGCTTTCATGTCAACACATCTTGTTGTACTTCCAAGGCCGTTTTGGGGCCCTAAACATTGTTGTTTTGGCTTACCACAGTCAAACTATAGATGGAGTCAGAGCTTGATGATAGAATGCGTATTTATCTTAAATACCTTTCCAACATGCTATCATGCTCCTAAAATGAAGGTCGTATGCAAAATTTAATACCCTTGGAAGTTGAGGTACCAAATTACACCAAATTACCCATAGGGCCCACATGACTTTTTCCGTTTCACCTTCTAGGGTTAGGTTTTTGGATGTCTAGGGTTTTGGCATTCATGAGTAATATCAAAAAGGCATCTGGAGCCTCATTGTAAGGCATTCTTATCAGAATGATGCACATTGCAGCCACATCTCTTCTCAAATATAGCTACCACCATTCGAGCAAGTGTTTCAGTTCTGCAGTTTTACAGTTTCAGTCTATTTCATTATTTAATAGAAGATATTGTTCACTGGATATTTGTGGTATTCTTCATATCTACGTGTTTATTGTATTCAGTCGGTTAATCAGTTTGTTCTACTCCTAAATACGGATCACCAGTCCTTCATGATATTTCACTTAAACATTCACAGAGCAATGACCAAGGCGCAGACACATTAACCACAAAACCATAACTCAAAAGGACGATGGGGTGTACAAATAACCCACATATAGGAAGCGGTGAGGAGTTGCGAATAGGGAAAAACCCAAACAAAACCAGAGGTAGGGAAGGCTCGGGGTTCCAAACTTAATTCTTTTCCATAACAAAGAAATGGGAACAATCATACACAGTAAAATACACCACGCCATTCTTTCAACACCATGACTCAAATACAACCACCACAGGAAAGTGAAACCTTGCAAATAAACAATACATAGTCCAAAATATTTCATAACAACTTTGGAAATACACTGGCCATGAGAAAACAAGAGCCAACTATTGTTTTAAAGTGCAGAGAGAATGCTCATGGATGGGAAAGCAATAAAACTCCATACATGCGCAAAGTATTGCTTAGGGAGAAATGACTAGGTTTTATACCTCCTCCACTACCGAGCAAAGAAGAGCAAAAAAAAATAACATAGAAAAATGAAAGAATGACTAGGGTGGCAAGCTCGAGGGGAGTTTGAGTGACGTGCATTTATTGCATGTCACTTCTTCCTTCAAATTTTCATTCATGGCTTAGTATGAGCCAAGCCCACTAGCCAACTCACCACACCATTAACATTCCAAACCATCAATACAAACCAAATATTCCAAAATTTTCCATGTTATAATTTGCAAAGTGCACCACCCCTTGACATTATCCATATTTCTCATATGACAACTTGCTAGGAACACAACCAATTTGCAATTTAAACCGATGCGCATAGCAATAGTAGCAAGGGTCGAGGTGATCACCCAACTTTTCTATCAACAATATACAATATCAAAATTAAAACTGGAGTGTAATTCTTTCATCCAAAAGGCAACATAATCATATTTTGCGAGAGGTAATGAAGATCACATTCTCTCCTTTTTTAATCATCAGAATTCCTTATCACAAGAATTTTAACCATGATTTGAAGCAAATAAGCTATAGAAACTATGTCGCAACCAGTACATAGGCAAACAAAATATAAGTGTTGCTTCTCCATCATAGTGCCATAAGTCAAACAAGGGGTCCCACCTACTAGTATGTTATTAATATAATTGAATAATAAATCTTGGCAATCATTTGTGAGCATAGTATCCAATGTTGCGTTTGTAAGTGTCAAGGGGCTCTAGGACCTTGAGATAGGTGTGGAGAGGAAAATATTCAAGGTCGTTTAAACAAACATAAGAGTCTATGATAGGGAGTGTCAGAGTCTAGTTTCGCTAGAGTCAACCAGGAAACCTCTCTAACATAGGGGATAAACACAAGGTCATGTGAGGAAAGGTAGAGGAGATAACACCTCCAAAGATGGACCAAGCGTAGTGGGGATCATATATTGAGGGTCGTTCTTGGGAATTATGCTGATTGCATTTGACTACGAACCCTCATGGGCCTCAAATAAATTTGAGATCCTCAGTTGTCTTACATACCATTTTCCTTTGGTACCCTTGAAAGGCTTCAAACTTTGTTTTCCTTCTCATTACGATCAACCCGACTATCGACTGTACCCGCCTGGTGACTGACGACGATATGTAAACTTGGTTTCCTATTTTTAGGGACTTACATGGGTGGATACATGGGTATACTGTGGTACCTAGGGCAGACGTTGGATCGCGGTTTGCAGATTATACCCAGAGGGCATTTCCATGTTCAATTTACACTTGCACTAGTACGCTTCTCTAGTGTCGATTGGCGTAATTATTCTTCCTGCCAGTCAGTTGTTTTCTTGATTTTATGTTAGGAAATTTTTAGTGTGTGCTCTGTGTTTCATGCTAGCTCAACCTTAGGGCGTTGGTTGATAATTTCACAGGGTGGAAGATCAAAATCTCCACCGTTTGTGTAGGCTTCAGGGCCTACCACTGGTTACTTTGGAGCCACCTCTTCCACCGCTGAGGTGCAGGATAGATCAATAGGGTTCATTTGAAGCGACCAGGCCATAAGAAATTGTACCTAAGCTGGCTCATAGAGAATAATTTCCTACACCAGAGGAGTCCATCTTTTTCGACCTTGAAGTTGAAGGATTCGGGCTCACAAACCCTCCAATCAACGACTTATCAGGGTCACTTCTTATTCATATAGTCGTTCCTGAGGTGACTTCACCTAAATGTCAGTTTTTTAGGTGAGTGATGATGGAATGAATTAGTGCTACTTCTATTGGGAGTCCTCATACTCCTATCCCAACTGTCATGGGAGGAGGTGTCACACTGCCTCCCCCACCTCCACTTATCAGGACCACAACTGTCCAAACACCCACTACTTCTGATAGTGGAAACATACCGTCAATGACTCTGACCACTATTCCTCCTATCCACAATGTGTATGACACTCCCTTTTCATACGAGATTCCCAATTTTGATTCTAGATCGGTCCTAACCTACTCTACTCCACAGACCATTGGTTTGGGGGCAGGGAGCTCTAATGCTCCCTTGCAAGGATCCGTCATGGCCACCACTACCCCATTCAATGTGATCCCTTACGGTGGGGGTCATATCCCTCCTCCATCCCCTTCACTCGGAAACACTTTCCAGCAACCCATTGGGCCTAGCACCAACTCTAGTTTATTCAGTGGGGGTATTCATGGACTTCAGTCCTACATGACTTTGGTAGGATCTATGCCTTTTTAGTTGTTCAATGCATTTGGAAATAATGCTTTCTCATCATCTACTTTCTCGGTAGGGGGAAACCCCATTTTTGGTCAACCAACCCTATGCAAGGTTTCATTCCTTCGCAAGGAGATATGACAAGATTTTACTCCTCACAAGGTCTTGGAAATCCCTCGTAGAGATATTTTGGATCACAAGGGATGCCAATCGGGGGAAACCCCTCCCACAGTCAGTGAAACCCTAAGAAAGGTTCAATACCTATGCCATGAGGCTTGGCTGGGGGCATCCCCAACCAAATTCCTTAGGATATTGTGCAGGGGATAATCCCTACGCAAGGCATGCCATCCAACTAGATGAATCAACCATCGATGCATAATCAAACAAAAGATCCTTTTATTGGAAAAGGACACCATGGTTTCTACCAAAACCTTGCCCAACAACCAATATTTTCTTGGCAACTTGGTGCCAACCAAAATCCATGCCCCTCTTTTCATTTGAATCCACTACAACTGAGACTAACTTTTATGGAAACTCTACATTTTCTAGACTTGTCAAGACTTTTGAAAGACTCGATATGTCATGATCCACGTTGGCCCCACATGATGACTAAGTTTCACTCAGACATCCCTAAGTTTGAAGGCAAGCCTGGAGAATATACAGGTGATCATGTTACCACAATTCATTTATTGTGTTCATCCAACTTGTTAAAGGATGATTCCATTCAGTTGCATTTGTTTCAACACACTCTTATAGGGGGTGCCGTAAAGTGGTATATCGAGCTCGAAAAATCGAAGTATTCTTACTTCAATGACTTGGATATGGTATTATTAAACCATTTCTAGTTACTGGTAAGATATGATGCTGACGTCGAGTTGGTGGACAGCTTCGAGCAAACAAAAGCCGACCATATCTCGGATCACATTTGAGAATGGCGATGATGGAAGAGTTTGATCAAAGTTAAGGTGCCTTCTACATTTTTGATCGAGTGGTTCCTAAATTCCTTGGTTCCTTGTGTATCCAAATACATCGTGACACCCAAGGTTTTTTCCGAAGAAGAGGCTATCATGAGAGCCCAACAACTAGAGTTGATTTACTCTCAATCCGATATGCTATACAAGATCCTTCTTGACTCACCACGGTTGAATTTTGACAAGACCAAACAGAAGTCTGGGCCTCACACCGATGGCATAATAGGCCTAGAAGAGAGAAATCCCATAGATCAATTGACTAATCAATTAAAATAGTTATCGATTCAACAAATTGTGGCCAACCAAACTCTTAGTTTGTCTTCCCCCGTTGTTATGGCATGATTCCCCTGTGGATAGGTGAATATCCCCTTGCATTCTAGACCCCTAATACCAAGACAAAAACATACAAATGGACACTAATATACCTTTGAATTCAATTACCTAATCATAAAGAGAAAGAGAAGGAAGAATGTGTGATGCACCTTATTCTGTGGTTCATCCTCACTTCCTCCGATCTGAACTTGATCTCCAAACTCTTCAACACCACTCGATACTTGCAATGAAATAGAAAACAAAAAGACAAAGAACTCCTACTCTACTCTACAATATTATACTAATCAAGTTCATCTATCAAGATCAACAATCATATAAAACAATACACAATATTGAAGGAAATAGGCCAAGTAATATTGATGAGAACTTTAAAGAGATGCTTAAAATCATGGATGGTGTTGCAGTAGGTTCCCCAAGTCCTCCTTGTTCACCCCTTGCATGATGCTTCCAAGATCATAAGTTTTATATACAAAATATTCCTCCTCATCTCCATGGAAATCCCTCATTATATAGGATCTGGAGGATTAACCACTATGGAGAAGATCACTCATAAGATCCACTAAAAATGGATCTCCAAGATTTTTAGGGAGAAAATATCTCTTCAAGTATTTTAGGAAGAAAATATCTCTCAAGGATTTTAAGGAGGAAATATTTCAACCATCCATGAGATTCTCAACCTCTCCTTAAAAATAGGAAACCAAATGTGAGGTGGATTCTCACACTAAATTAATTTCCTTTTTATGAATATTAATAATTAATTCATGTGCACATAGTATTTTAACCTTCATATAATATATTTCTCCTCCACATTGACTAGGGATTGTGACAAATGTTCTTTCATGGTGTTAGTGTATGTGACACTTTCATGACACTTGCGACAGTTAGGGTGAGGTATTTAAGTGTGGAATTTTGGTGTGTAACAGATTCCCCCCTAAAGTGTGAGTTCAGAAGAGAAACTGATGGCCGAAACACTTTACAATTCTTCAATGCAAGGGCATGGAGTTGGAGAACGTAGAAGAAGCTGCAAACAACCATCAAAAAATATTAATATATGTTTCATTTCTGAGGCATGCATACCTATGCTCGGAATATGAGATGACTCAAAGCACGACCGTCGACCAATACACTACGGATCCATGAAAAATATTGACAAAGGATATGGCCACCAAAGATACAAATGTGGATCCATACCTCCATGACATGAATTGATCGTAGCCATGAAAAATACACAATGGAGCTACGAGATGATAAAACATAGCCACACACCAATACAATGTGGATCTATGTGACAATATATATATATATCAACATGCTCAAATTATATCCTTCGTAGCCTGGGAAAATCAGATAACATAGTGAATTCTCAACCCAAGGTCTTCATCCCAATCCCGATGTGGTACGAATGTAGCCATGTGAATAGATGATTTGATGTCGAACATGGTAGAAATCACTTGATTACTAGTCATTGAGGTAAATCCTTAAAAAGTGCGAGGGAAATCACCAATGACGTCAATGACTCCCAAGGTACCCTAGTACATTCCAACAAATTTGAATAAATGAGTTGAGGTCGAACATTCAAGGAATCATCCGGTTAGAGGTCAATAATGTAAACCCACTGTTGGAAGTGAGGAGTCCTACCATTGAGGCATGCATGTCCCAAGGTACTAACTGGTTTCTAAATCTAATCCTCGGATGATGTGTTGAAGTCAACAAGAAAAGAATCATCGAAGGAGGGCCTTGATGTATCCCCCATCATCGACACGAAACTGACACAGGAAAGTGATGTAAGATGGTGAATCGAATGAGTATGGACTGACACGGGAAATGGAAATAGGAAATATTGCAGATGGATGGTTTGAAGTGAAACTTACCTTGAACATGATGAGACACGACAATTGACTTGGAAGCATTGACTCGATGAGTACTAAGAATGTAATGTGATGAAAATAACAGTACTCTTTGACTGGATGAAAAAGTATGGTGACACATGGAACTGGTATTACTCAGAGACAAGTGATTACCCAACTGTAAGATGAGAAAAAAACAAGTTCCATGTTCAAGGGCAACAATAGCTACCATTAAAGGATTCCACAAAACTAGACCCACTTCCTTCAATTCCCCCCCACCGAGATAGATGAGTACCTCTTTTTCATTTAATGAGCTCGAGGAGGGTAACACATGCTAGATATAACTCACCTTCGGTAAGTTCCTCTTCCTTTAGTTAACGAACTGGAAGAAGTAAGGGTTCATTCCCATATGGTTCCTTCAATGTGTAGTTTAGCGAGTCTAGAGAAGGAAAACTCGATGGTTTTTCATGTTTAGAGAGTCTGAAAAAAACTTAAAGGTGACTCAAGGGTTGTCCTTTTTCATGATGTTTAGTCTCCGAGGTCCGAAAAAGTATAAAATGATACGACATATAACTCTTCTAATCATGCTTGATTAGAGTGTTCCTTTTTCATAATTAGTCTCACAAATCCAATAAAGAGATAAAATATCACTTGAAAGACGCCCTTTCAAACCTTTTAACGAGTGTGAAAGGAAGAAAGATCACTCGAAAATATTTTCATGTTTATAGATTCTGAAAAGAGATTAAAGGAGACTTTAGGGTGTTCATTTTTCGTATAACCTTAATGAGTCTGAGAAAGCGATAAAAGTATACTCGGTTACATTCTCATGTATTTACGAGCACGAGAAAGAACAAATACTAAGCTCGATAACTTATTCTCATGTATTTACGAGCACAAGAAAGAACCAAGACTAAACTCGGTCTATAAAAATACTACTACGTTACGATGGGAATGACCTTCCAACGAGGATCAATGCTAACATCATGTCTCTCTAGAGGTGGTTTACCCCCAACTTCTTCGGAAGAAGTTGGTGGTTTTTCTCTAGCATGATGTATAGAAGCTGGAGATCTTCCCCTCAAGCGTCGTTTCCTCTGGTGACTCTTCTTCTTTCCTCGTATAGGTTTCTGGTTACTAATGGAAACATTTTCACTAGGCAGAGGAAAAGAAGGTTCAAGTACTTGATCCAGAGTGAGAATCGATTGTAACAAAGGGGGGTCTGTTTCTTTTTTTAACGAGCTTGGAAGAGACTATGAATTGTGCTCGTCGAGACCAAGAACTACCAGAGAATGAGATGAATCTAAGGATTGTTGTACCTGAGTCAAAATCATATTTAAGGTGGCAACTTGCCCAGTGGGAGGAGAAAGAAAAGGAAACAACCCATGAGTGAGGAATCCTTGAGAAGGCCTACACCTACACTCTCAAAATTATTCGGTCTTAGAAAAGGGACATGATTTGCTGTGACATTGTTGAGATCTGGAGTTGTATAATCGAGTTGGTCAACCGTGATAATATTTCCTTGATGGAGAAATTATAAGATACAAAACACCAAAGATGCAACGATAGTCATTGCATAGAACCAAGTATGACCAAGTAAAAAATTATAATCCAGGGGTGCATCGATGACCTCGATATCAACCGAAATAGTTTTACCCTTCAAAGTCACAACGAAATATTTCAAGAGTCCGTGAGGTTTGTAACCATGTGCATCAAACGATTTCAAGGTGGTAGGGGACTGGGTAAGTGTAAGAGAACCAAGGGATATCCAACAAGAAAAAGACATGACACAAGTGGAGGTTCCCTCATCCAAAATGATAAGATGGATGGTGTGTCTAGTAACCAAAAAATGAATTTGGAATGCTAAGTGATGGGAGACTCTCTCCTTAAAATAATCCATATTAAATGTAATCAGTTTCGACTCCAAAGGAACCATGGCTCCAATGGATGACAACAGGTTTCTACCTTAACTTGGATAATTGTTGGCACAGGGTTAGACCCAGGGTTCAATGCTTCAACAACACACCAACAAAACCCTAACTACTAGCCCTTTTGGCAACACCTGCGAAGCAGATGAAGTCTCACCCAAGGTAGAGGCAAGGGCAGTTGCAGGACTCCAGTGTCTGCAACCTTAGCTGGGACACATATATGTGATTGTAACACCTTAACATAGCATTTAACAATTATAGTTCATTAGCATTGAACCTTTGTTTACAATGTAGATAAACCCTAATAACAGAGCATCATAGTATTCATCCAGATCTAATATATTCAAGCACTAAGAATATCAACACAAATTAGATCTAGCATCTTATTCACATAATTAGGCACTAAGCTATCATATTCATCTAAGCATTCATCATTACACTAAGCATGAATCATATAAATAATATAACAACCATAATGCACAAAGCAACCACAACACAAGATATATGTAGTTCACCCCCAGCCTGGGGCTACGTCCACCAACTCTTCGCTTCTTTATTATCTTCGGTAAATATTCTTACAGGCACATAGCATCAAAATCCTACTCTGCAGAAGACAAGATATCTGGGTGCACCTCGCCAGATCCTCCTTCCCCGAGCTAGTGTACAACACAAATCATTTACATAGTCTCTTACAATCACTTTCACTTAGCCTTTCAAACCTCACACAATATGCACAAATCATTTACAACCATCACCTTCACTTAGCACAACTTACAACTTGGCTCTTCTAGGCCTCAGTCTCTTTCTTACATCTCCTAGAAATCTATTTATACATTACAAAAGGGCCAAAACATGGGTAAACCCATGGGCCGACATCCCCATACCTATTACATAAGACCAAAACCCAAAAGTTCCCTAAAAAGGGGATGAGATCCCGCGATCTCCACTTCGACTTGCGCTCCACCTTCGATAGCCTTTCGAAGTCCAAAAATAGGTCAAACTTGAACAAGGATCCTCAAAACTTGGTCAAGGGCCAACAGGCCCCTAACAATCACCCATGACTCATTTCGAGTCACTCTGGTCTGGGTATCTCTACCTCAAAATCCTCGAGCTTGCCTTAATTTTCTTTGACCTGTTGCTACGCCAAGGCCTCCTACTCGAATAACTCTTAGATAACTGCTTCGTTGACAGGTCCCTCTAAGTGTTGTTCGAATGCAATGACTACTTGTTCCAACTCTGCTCCTTGACCTTCAATCTCCTCAAACAGTTGGCAATATTCTTCTTGGACTAGTTGGAGCCTCTGAGTCACTTCCATGACTTTGCTCTGTATGGTGTGACTTGATGTTGAGAAGTGCGCTATTCCTAGGATCGTTTCATTCTTTCAACTTATGACATGAGCTTCAACTATGCCTGTACTTTTTCTTCTTACTACTTTTCTTCCTGGAGTTGTGACTCCAGTGTCTTCAGTTCAGGGTCCTCAGTAAGTTGCTTGTAAGTTTGCGCACTGCAATCACTTAGCTATTTAAATTCCAAAGATAATTATTTGATTCTTTCAACTGCGCTCTGAGCAATGGCTTCTTTTTGGTCTCACATGTCCTATGGAGTGCTTGGCACTGTTTCTAGCTCCAGGTCTGCTATTCTCTATTGAAGCTGCTGGGTGGCTTCAAAAAGCTACGCTATTTGATGCTCCATTGGTTCTTCCTCTTTTTTCTCTAACCCTGTCACAGAGCGAAGTGCTCTGCTGACTGGTTATTTTACTCCAATCTGCTCCACGAGCAACTATTCTTTCTCTTGCTGGATCTGTTCTTTCTCCTCTTCAATTTTTTTTTAGATTTCATCCTTCTCCTATTACGCAATTTGGCATTGCTCTACTACTTCCTCCCGTGCTTGTTTCAGGGCCACTATGTCTTGTTCTTTTTCTTCTTTTGCGCGACGAAGGTGAGCTTTGGTTGCATAAGCTATTCTGTGAAGTTGGGTAGGCTCATCTCCCAACTTTGGTTCTTCTGATGGCGGGGGCGCAGTTGAAACTGCATGGCTAGAGTGAAGGGCCTGTTGTACCCCTATGAGTTCTGTCTCAATTCTATCATACATGGCTGTTTGTTTGGCTTCAGTGTTTTGTAAGAGGTCTTGCGAGGTGTCGGATATGGATGTGATGATGAAGTCGAAGTCATCGAGCTTGAGTATAGTCTACAACTTAGTATTAGTAGCTTTGGAATTCTTTCGAGAAGTAGGTTTCTTGGGGGAAACCTTCATTTTCTTGTAGGGATCAACCTCATCAACAGGATCCCTAGGTGGTGTTACTTCACCTTTCTTCTATTGATATTCTTTTCCATTGGTCTCTTCTTTATCTACTTCGTCATCACCTCCTCGTCCAGGTGATTCTGAAGCAGTTTCTTTTGATGCACTGCTCAGCTGCTGGACCTCTTCGGTATTTTTGCTTCTGTTAGTTCCAGGTGTGTCATGTTATTCGCGAGTGGCCTCCAGGCTACCGATTAGTTCAGGTTCAAAAATATCTACGAGGTCAATAGGGATAAGGAGCTCTATAGGCCAGTCCTTAGTTATTTCTTCTAGGTCTTCCTCTGTGAGCTTATATTATGATTGAATCTCTTCTTTAATATTGTTTGTGCGCATAGTGATATAAATAAAGTGTCGATCTGCATGGAACTTCATAAGAGGCCTGAACCGGTGCAGGGTGTTCAACATCATATAGGGGACAACCCCAATAGCCCTCTTTAACTGGAGATAGTAGGTATGTAATACCGTGTTTGACTACCATTGTTTCCCCATATCACTCGAATACCAGAGCGTGGTGAACTTCATAGCGAGTGACTCGAATGGCTCAATGTCAGGGAATGTTGCACCTTCCGACATCTCCCAAGAAGTAAACCCGATGAGGATCAACAACCAGCTAAAATGGAACTCATAGCTCTGATCCTGAGCATCATGACAATCTAATTCTAACTGGTTGACTAAGTACTTTGCCTAGTTCATCTGTAGTCCTTCCATGCATTTTCCAACGAGGTCAACGAAAAACCCTGTAAGCTACGTGGGTCTATTCTTTCTCACTAGATTTCCTTTGATTAGCTGGTAGGCTAGGCCCACTGTGCCATTCTTGATGGAAGCTACCTTGTAGCCTTGCATCCCCTTTTCTACATCACCATAGGTATCTTTAATCCTCTACGCCAGGGCGCGGTCTGCAGCCTTCCCTAGGTAGAAGTCTTGCGGGTCGGGTCCCTGCATGCTCAATCCGGTGATCCTATGGATCAACACCGAATCGATGGTGATGCGTCTATCTAGCCACAGATAACCACCATGGAAGCACGATAGTAAGATCTTAACACACGCGTTAACCTCCTGGTGCCTTCGAAAATGATGTATCTTCATTACGTTAAGGATAATGGACTTCGCGAGGTCCATAGTCTATGGTTGGGGGATTATCCTCGACTTCTTCCTCTTCGTCCTAGTCAAATACCTGTGAGGAGAGAGCATGTTGTATTTCTTGCGATCCCCTAGGTTGAAGTCACTGAATTTTATTGCCATGATCTTATCTAGCTATGATTGAACTGCACTTATCCCCTTCGGGAGTTACACAGTAACCAAAGTGTAATCGAAGTCCCTTGGGACACTGTCACGACTCACCATGTCAGCCAGAGGCAGGATGTAGTTGGGAAGGATAGTCGGGATTAACTTCACGTTCACCAAGTCATCTCTATGCTTAGTTCTTTTCTCGGCTACAGCTCGGGATGGTCCAGATCCACGAGCAGTCGACGAGGAGGCTTGGACTCCTCGCGTCGATGAAGCTTGAATTCCTATGGACATTACTTTTTTGGACATCATATCAATTGGAACTTCATTAACTGAATTATCTATGGCGTTGAGTTCATCTGACATGCACGCTCTCGATCGGATAACTCAGGTCGATGAATGAATGCTCAATGTAATAGAATAGGTGTCGAAAGCTCAGTAAACATAACGCGGTAGTAATGGGTTTTTTTGTTGGCTCTGATACAATTCACGAAAGTATTCTTGGTGAAACAGTTAATGGACTAAGTAGACGATGAGGTAACAAATCTCTCCAATGGAAAAGAAGCCTTCATCAATGTAGTTCTGTCCATTACGGCGCAGTCTCAATGGTCCGATGGTGATCTTTCTGGTCATAACTATTGTTCTAACCATTTGGGAGCATCGGTCTAACAGTCATAATGACTCCAACAGTTATATCACTCCACTGTAGTGATAATCTGAGTTGCTTTGATATTCTGATGAATTTCGAATTCTAGGGACCTTCCTTATGCGAAGTCTTCTCTGGACCTTCCTGTAATTTCTCCAACTTTGCCTTCTTCTTGCTTTTCTTTCTAGACTTCTGCCCAGTGATCTATGTTACTGTGTTCCTCTTCCCATTATGATTCTTATCTCCTTTTAGCATAGTAACTTCGCGTTGTTGATGGTATTTCATAGGGTTCAAGGTCAATACTTCTTCTCTGTCTAGGGTAGGTTCTCTACTTTCCTGTGTGGATGGGTTCTTCAATTATTTCTGTGTTCTTTCATCTTCGTCATCTAGATCCTTGGTCTTTATCATCTTGGACTGGTTCTCTTATTCTACTATCAAGTGTGCGATTCTCCTAGTCATGAAATCTTTTAATTCTTGTTTTTTCATTTCTAGGGCTTCTTCTTCTTTTCTCCGGATCTGATCTTTCTCAATCCATGGTTTTCCTAGCAATAAAGAAAATGGGGCACTATTCTCAACAAATTTAATAACCTCAAATGCTTCCTCTGTTAAAGTTCTATGAGCACTCATAGATATCTGGGTAAGTCTTCCACATAGGGTTATTAGCTTTCCTCTAAATAATCCTATTCATCCTAATGAAGGAATCATAGAAGGCTTTCCTAAAATTTAACACAATCTTTCTGTCATAATATTCACCCATGTTTCCTCAACCAGAACACAATCTATGTCGAAGTCTCCTGTTCTTGTTTCAATCCACTCTTTCTCTTTGAATATCTCTAATAAGTTGATATCTCTGTGGTCATTCAGGGTTTCTTTCATTTGTAGTAATACAGTCTCTGATTCTTTTTGGGGTTCTACCATAGTCTTAATTCCTTGGCCTTTCTCAGGGTTTTCTTGTCTCATATTCATTCTTTCAACCTTAGAAATCATTCTAGGGCAATCCAGAATGTAATGGTCCATATATTTACAACAAAGACAACTAGGTATTCTATGAGGGCAATCCTTAGCAAGATGGCCCGACCTTCTATAGCTGTAACAAAGGGTTAATCCTCTCTTTCTCTTAAATGATCCCCAACCTTTGTTGTAATACATGTTAGGATATTTAGACACTTAGGAGTTAGTTAATATCTTCTTGGTCTATTGTGTCATTAGGTAAAAATGTGTTTTCTAGTGTGTTTCTTTAGTATGCATTAGTATGCATTTGTAGTTAGGTAATCCGATGGTCACGATATGTTCCTGACATAGAGTGATCCAACGGTTCATACTCTCCTCGATCTTAACGACCATTGATCTGTGGCTTAACACCCGACTGGTCCATGATCTCTATTTAAAGAGCATGGAGGGTCATTTTCCAATGATCGATTGTGAGAAACTCTCTTGTAAAATCTCTCTGTAATATTTTTCTTTGCATTAATAAACTGATCCAAGTGGTTGCGTTGGCTGGGGCCGTGGATGTTTCCCCGTAGGGGTTTTACCATGTGAAAAAATTGGTTTGTTGATCTTTGATCTGGTTAAGTGAGTGGTTACTGAAGGTGTTCATCCTCTGTTGGAATACCTGTGTTTTCGAACATGGTATCAGAGCCTGTTTGAAGACTCGGTCCTGTTGTAGATCGAGATTGTGAAGCCGAGTTTCCTCATATCCATTTTATGTCATTTCCATACATGTATGGGTTGAGAGGACTATTCCATTGCGTCTGGAGCACTTGTTTCATTCAGGAACATTTTTCGTTTCACTCGAAAAGGTTTCTGTTTGCCCAAGATACGACCATTACAGTTAGATCCAGAGATTTTCTTTGTAAAAGTGAGCCCCACTTCTCTTTATAAAAGTGGGTCACTTCATAAAGCAACTTACACTACCATGTGGTCCTTTGGTTACCATTTATTCCTTTTTTAAAGGGCATAACTCTCACATCTGAAGTCCATTTCAAGTTCCATTTTTTTTAAAACCACATAACTTTTCAAGTTCTTTCCATCCAGATCATCAGTTTTATTTTTTAAATATGTATTATCTACATATTTAATATGGATTCTACAAGTAATCTCTTACTTACCAACGCCAACTACTTCCAATGAAAATCCCATATGGAGGATTTATTAAGAAGTAAAGGCTTGTATCGAATTACCTTGGGATAGGAAACAACACCCACTGATGCTGATAAGAAAGCCAAATGGGATAATAGGAATGACGAAGCACATGGATTAATCAGAATGGCCATCTCTCCTGATTTAAAGTTCCACCTTCAATCAATTGATAAACCCAAAGAATCTTGAGAAAATATTGAATCTATGTTTAGTAAACAAAATATTATTCGAGCACAACAATTAAAAAATCAAGTACTAACTTAAGTCCAAGTGATTTTTCTTTCATTGAAGACTATCTATCTAAGTTTAAAACACTCAGAACTTTATGTGAAGAATGTAAGATAAAGATAGAAAAATATTGTTGCATCTATATTATTCTTTCTAAGCTAGGTAGTGCACATTCTGTGTTTGTATCTACCTTTTATGGCATGCAAGAGGCTCTAGGGGAAGCTTATCAAAAACCCAGTCTTGAGAACTTTTTTGATGCTTTGATTAGAGAGAAAGATAAACTAGTACAACTTGGAGTGATCAACACTGCAGGTACCTCCAACAAATCCTTAGTTGTCCATCAGAAATATAAACCCAATAATCCCAAGAAGCAACATCCTCGCCAAAACAAGAAATATAAGGGTCCCAAACCCACTCAGACAGATTTTTCTCCTAATGGAGACAAAGGAGAAAAATATAAAAATAAGAATACTAACAGACATTGCAACGTTTTTGATAAATATGGTCATGATGAGTCCAAATGTTTCAAGAATATGGAAGCTTTAGAAGCAACGATGAAGAAGCACAACATCCGTATTGATTCTACTACTACTTCTTCTTCTCATGGACATGAACTTTCTGCTTCTGGTTTCTCCTTCAATACAAATTCTACTTCTACTTCTACTTCTGATGAGTGGCTTATTGATTTTGGAGCATCCTATCATATGGCTAAGGATAGATCCCAATTTTATACTCTAAATGAATGTAACACCAAGCAAATATTTGTTGGTGATGATAGATCTCTTAGTGTTGAAAGATCTGGAACAATTCAAGTAGAAAATGGTCATTTCAATGATGTATTACGTGTTCCAAGTCTTTCTTGTAACCTTCTATCAGTTTATCAAATCACTCATTTAGGTGAAGGTAAAACCGTAGAGTTTTCACCTCACCAAGTTGTAATCAAGGATCTAAAATATCCTAAGCATGTTCTTGCAACTGGAATTGCTGATGATATTACCAGGTTGTACAAATTTGAAAACTTTGGGTCATCATATTTTTCATCAGTTTTTGTTGCTCATAGTGATGACTTGAGCAAACTTTGGCATGAGCGGTTTGGTCATCTAAAATATCGCTCATTGCAACAACTATGTAATAAAAAAATGGTGACTGGTCTTCCTCTTGTTTGATGCAGAGATGGTGTTTGTGCCGGTTGTGTTCTCGACAAACATCATCGGGACAGTTTTGACAAACATGCCTCGAGTCCTTTGCAGCTTGTTCACAATGATTTGTGTGGTACACTTTCTTCTCCTTATTTTTACGGGTGCAAGTATTTCTTAACTTTCATTGATGAATTTTCCAGACGTACTTGGGTTTACTTCTTAAAACTTAAGAGAAAAGTTTTTGACAAGTTTTTGGCCTACAAGGCCCTTGTAGAAAAGGAATCTGGACATCAAATTCAAAGGTTAAGAATAGATAATGGAGGTGAATATGTGAACAATAATTTTACAAGTTACTACACTACACAGGGAATTCAAATGCAACACACTATTCCATATACACCACAAAAAAATGGTGTTGCTGAGAGAAAGAATTGCACATTAAAAGAAATGGCTAATTGTATGATCCAATTTAAGGGATTAATTTTAAAGTATTGGATGAAAGACATCAACTGTGCAAATTACATAGTAAATCACACTCCCACAAAGGCTCTTAAAAATATAACAACGGAGGAAGATTGGACTAAAATTAAACCAGATGTAAGTCACTTCCATGTATTTGGCAGTATAGCATGGGATCACATTCCTGATGAGAAAAGGAAAGAATTACAGCCTAAAAGTGAGAAGTGTATATTTGTTGGTTATTCTGAAGATGTCAAAGGTTACAGACTTCTTCAATCACATTTGTAATGAAATTATTATTAGAAAAGATGTTAAATTTGATGAAAATCTCTTGGACTGTGAACCTAATTCAGCGTTTGTGCCTTCTTTAGCCTGCGAGCCTAACTCAGTGGTTGTGCCTTCTTAGGCCTGTGATCCATCTTCAACGTTTGTGCCTTCTTCTGATCTAGTTTCTTCTTCAGATGATGACATTGAGGATGAAAATCCACCTCCACCTTCTCACCCTCCTCCAGATGAGTCCTTTGAACCTGAACCAACATCAACTCCACCGCTTCCTAGATGGGTCCGTTCAACATGAGAAGCAACTGGTGATATTGTCGGTGATCCTTCATATCAACATTGGACACATTCATAGTTCCAGTGAGCCTCTTCTCTTTTGGCTCAAGTTTCAGAAACTCATGATCAAGAGACATTTGCAGAAGCTTCAGGTCATCCATATTTGGATACAACAATGAATGAAGAGTATCGTTCTTTAATGGAAAATGATACTTGGGATCTTGTACCTCTTCCAAAAGATGGAAAACTTGTTAGATGGAAATGAGTCTACAGAACTAGGTATGCATCATATGGAAGTGTTGAAAGACACAAGTCTCGGTTAGTTGCCAAAGGATTTTCCCAAGTTGAAGGAATTGACTATAATGAAACCTTTTCCCCTATAGAAAAAATGAATTCCATATGCCTTGTTCTTTCCCTTGCTACCTCACATAAATGGGAGGTCCATTAGATGGATGTTAAATCTTCCTTCTTGCACGAAGATTTGCAAGAAGAAATATACATGTAACAACCTCC
This sequence comes from Picea engelmannii, assembly GCA_009831015.1. NCBI lineage: Eukaryota > Viridiplantae > Streptophyta > Pinopsida > Pinales > Pinaceae > Picea > Picea engelmannii. The sequence continues at coordinate 71,938 of ML804403.1, forward strand.
TGGCTATGTCCAGAATGACTCTAGACTTGTTTTTCACCTCAAGAAATCTCTTTATGGTCTCAAGCAATCTCCCCAAGCTTGGTATGCCAAAATGGAAAAAATTATTATTGCCACTGGATTCTCTAGATTCCATTATGATCCTAATGTCTATACCAAGAAAGTAGGAAGCCATCTCATAATCCTTGTCCTTTATGTTGATGACCTTATCTTTACTAGTAGTGACTCAAAACTTTTAAACCATGTGAAAACCAACCTTAAGAAGAAATTTGAAATGACAGACTTAGGATTTTTGCACTATTTCCTTGGCCTCCAAGTTTTGCAAACCAATGAAGGAATTTTTCTTTCCCAGTCTAAGTATGACTGTGACCTTCTTTGTCACTTTCACATGGACGATTGTAAACCAACCCCTTCTCCCTTCCAGTGTAGAGTCAAGCTTACTGCCACTTGTACTTCTCCTAAAGTTGATGCCACCCTATGCCGTCGGTTAGTTGGTAGCCTCTTATACTTGACTCATACCCGTCATGCTATTTCCTTTGTTGTTGGTCTTGTTGCTCGGTATATGAAAACGCCCCATGAAAGCCATTGGAAAGCACCTAAAAGGATACTTCTCCATGTTCTTGGTACAGTTCCATTCGAGATACATTACAATTTAGGGGGGACTCCTTTATTGTTTGATTTCACTGATTCAGATTGGGCGGACGACCCTGATGATTGGAAGTCTATTGCAGGTTATGTTTTTAGCCTTGGTTTAGGACCTGTCACTTGGGCCTATAAGAAACAATAGGCTATTGAAATTTCTTCAATAGAAGTAGAGTACCGAGCAGTGGTAAATTCAAGTTACGAAGCCCTGTGGCTTTGAGAGATCCTTTTAGAGTTTGGATTCCAGCACCAGCATCTGAATATCCTTTGATGTGAAAATCAAAGTGCCATCAAGCTTGCCAAAGACCCAATTCAACATCAGCGTAGCAAACACATCAAGCTACACATGCACTTCATCAAAAATCTCATTCATGATTAAGTTATTGAAGTTCTCTTTTTCCCTACAGAAGATCAAGTTGCAGACATTTTCACAAAGTCTCTTACATAAGCGAAGTTTTTCAAACTTCTATCTATGTTAGGAGTTCAGGAAGTTGTCATTAAGGGGGGATAGGCTCTAATGCCTCCTTCCTTCTCCTATTGTGTCACTATTGTAAATTCTTCAATCCTATCCCAAATTGTTCTTAAGGGGGGATGTTAGGATATTTAGACACTTAGGAGTTAGTTAAGATCTACTTGGTCTATTGTGTCGTTAGGTAAAAGTGTGTTTTCTAGTGTGTTTCTTTAGTATGAATTAGTATGCATTTGTAGTTAGGAAATCCGACGGTCACGATATGTTCTCGACATAGAGTGATCTGGTGGTTCATACTCTCCTTGATCTTAATGACCATTGATCCATGGATTAACACCTGATTGGACCATTATCTCTATTTAAAGAGCATGGAGGGTCATTTTCCGATGATCGATTGTGAAAAACTCTCTTGTAAAATCTCTCTGTAATCTTTTTCTTTGCATTAATAAACTGCTCCAAGTGGCCGCGTTGGCTGGGGTCATGGATGTTTCCTCGTAGGGGTTTTACCATGTGAAAACATCAGTGTGTTGATCTTTGATCTAGTTATGGGAGTGGTTACTGAAGGTGTTCGTCCTCTGTTGGAATACATGTGTTGTCGAACACTGTGCACTAGGATCATGGTAGCTAACCTGCAAAAAATTCTTCTTAGGATCCTGCATCCATTTGTTAGTCCAAACATTCTTTCTATGCATAGGAATAACATATATTTCATTATTTCTATCAGATCTATCCATATCAAATCTTCTTTCTTCTAACTGTGCTCTAGTTTTCAGACTAGGACAAAATTTATCAAACATACCTAGATCCATATTTTCAAAACAAAAATTTCCACTTATCTTACCTTTATCAAAGCACAAAGCTTTCATATCTTACCTCTTTAATAAAAAAATTTCATTGATCTTACCTCTTTTCTTCAGATTTGCCTCCTTTCTTAGCACATAGCCTTGTAGTCAAGTAGAATAATGTGCACTAAAGCAACAGATCTACGCACACAGATTTATTTCTTTTAATCACTTACCAGCAATCAAAGTTTCAGGTCTCGACAACGGAACCATTTGTTGGCATAGGGGTAGACCCAGGGTTCAACGCTTCAACAACGCACCAAAAAAACTGTAAATACCGACCCTTTTGGTAACACCTGCGAAGCAAATGAAGTCTCACCCAAGGTAGAGACAGGGGTGGTTGTAAGACTCCAGTGCTTGCAACCTTAGCTGGGACATAGTTTTGGGATTGTAACACCTTAACATAGCACTTAGCAGTTATAGTTCATTAGTATTCAACCTTTTTTTATAGTGCGGATAAACCATAATAACAGATCATCACAGTATTCATATAGATCTAATATATTCAGGAACTAAGCATATCAACACAAATTAGATCTAGCATCTTATTTGCATCATTAGGCATGAAGCTATAATATTCATCTAAGCATTCATCATTACACTAAGCATGAATCATATAAACAATATAAAAACCATAATGCACAAAGCAAGCAAAACACAAGATATACGTGGTTCACCCCCAGCCTGGGGCTATGTCCACCAACTCTTCTTTATTATCTTCTGTTAAGCTTCTTATAGGCACATAGCATCAAAATCCTACTCCGCAGAAAACAAGAGATATGCGCGCACCTCGCCAGATCCTCCTTCCCCGAGCTAGGGTATAACACAAAGCCTTTACATAGTCTCTTACAGTCACTTGCACTTAGCCTTGCAAACCTCACACAGTATGCAAAAAGCATTTACAACCATCACCTGCACTTATCAAAACTCACAACTTGGCTCTTCTAGTCCCCAGTCTCTTTCTTACATCACCTAGACATCTATTTATACATTACAAAAGGGCCAAAACATGGGTAAACCCATGGGCCGACATCCCCATACCTGTTACATAAGCCCAAAACCCAAAATTTCCCTAAAAAGGGGCCGAGATCCTGCGATCTCCGCTTCAACTTGCGCTTCGCTTTCAACAACATGTTGAAGTCCCAAAATAGGTCAAACCTGACCAAGGATCCTCAAAACTTGGTCAAGGTCGGACAACAATTTTTTAGAACTTTGAGGGTTGACATAGCATAAGCCGCTAGTGCCAAATCTTCAACAATGTTGTAGTTTTTGGTAGTGTGGAAATTTGGATTAAATGTCTCTTTTCAAATTATGGTCTTGGGTGAGCGCAACACTGCATTAGAAATCAACTTCTCAATTTGTAGAGGATTGCAAGATAGAGGAGGAGTAGAGTTAGAAGGCTGGTCGATAGTATTCCCTTTAGTGTGATCACATGGAGGAGTGTCATAGGTATTTTCACGAGTTATGACATTAACTTTCTAAAACATGTACACCTCAGAGGCTCTTGTGGAAGCATCCCCATGGTGGGAATGACCTGGGTCGTCTCCTGGCAGAGGGACAAGGTTTTGTGCAACCAAAATTTATTGCTGAACAGGTTGGGAGGTATGCTTTAGATATATCATGATAACCGCATGATGAGGGTAGTCTTTCGTGTAGTGGTATTCTCCAAAAATCATACAAGGAGATTTAGGTTTCTTTTTCGGTTGAGTATAAACAGACTTAGGATTATCCTACTCGTTAGAAGATTTATGGGATTTTCCCTTTTGTTTATTTTTACCTCCTGGTTGCTGAGATGAAGTGGATTGGACCATATTCACCTTGGATATTTGAGCAGGAGTGGAAGTGGTTGTGGTGTTTGGAATATAATTAGATTTCAAAGTAGGTCTTGATGAATCATTCAACGAACGAGGAGTATTAGGGATCATATCGTAAAGTGTGCTAGATTGGGAATAAACCAAGTTCAAATACTTCACATAGATGATAGCCTGCTCCTCAATAACTACGTTTCTCATAGCAACATCACGGGCGATGGGAGGAAAGAGTGACTTTGTAAACCAATCTATGAGGAGTTGGTTGAGAATTGGAGCTTTAATCAACTGTCTCTATCGTCTCCACTCATGAATATGATCAGAGATGTGGGTAGAAGATGATTTTCGAAGAGAGGTCAAAAGTTATGTACCGGTCTCGTACAGTATAGGCAACTGAAAATGCATTAGGAAATCCATGGCAAGAGAGTTAAATTCGACAAAAGAGTTACGTGATAGTTCAATGTACCATTTTGTTACTACACCTATAAGTGTTATCTGAAAAAGTCTAAGAAAAATGGAATCATCCATCAAAGAGTTGGAAGAGCACCATAAGTGGAAGGTCATGACATGATTGTTAGGATCCTCCCTAGGTTTTCCATCAAATTTTAGAATGTCAGAAGATAATTTGGCAGGGATGGTGGGCCAAAACGGGGCATGAAGGATGAGATCGTTTGTTAAACGTGACAAATATGGTAGATCTAATGTAGCCAAGAATGATAACTTTCGGTTAGGTTGTTGATACTGGTGATAACCATATTATGTGGGAACACCAGTAGGATCATATCCAAGTTGTGGAGAGGTGACAAAACTAGATGGTTCTCCCATATAAGGTGGTTTCACGGGTTGTCCACCTATGTATGGTGGTTGTTCTGCTTGTCCACCCATGTATTGTGATTGAAAAAATGGAACTCCTATGTACTAGAATTGACCTTTTGGTACCCCTATGTATGTAAATGGAAGGGACTGTAGCGTTGGAATTGTGGGGTTTATAGATTGATAGGGCATAGTTACTTGTGGAGGAATTCCCGTTGGATTGGGTTGAGTCCACAAAGGGTTCAAAAATCCTGGATATGGACATCCATGATACAGACCAGTGGTAGTAGGGATAGAAGGACTTGCAGGAGTGGTTTTCCCCCATGCGGGTTGATGTTGCAACCATGTAGGTTGTCCCCCAATAAAATTTTTCCCTACAATTGAAGGTTGGCCTCCCATTGAAGATTTTCCTCCAATGTATGGAGTACCGATTTGTGATGTGTGAGATGTAGGTTGAGGATATTATGTAATCGTGGTTATGTGAATGACTTTACTACTGGCCATTTGACCTATGGGACGACAAAGTAAGGCATTTGGTGTGTGTATGTGTGGAAAAATGAAGCAGGAATATTACTCGACTCATGTGCAAGAGGAGATGAATGTTTAAGTGGTTGAGTCAGGGTCATCTGGGTCACCGATGTTTCTGGTAAAGAATAAGCACCAACAATATCAACTACAAGATTTGTGGAAAAATATGAATTCCTAATTCCTTCAGGAAAACCAAAAATTGGTGGGTTCATTCCAAGGGATGGCATAATGATGGAATCAGACGGTAAATAGTAAGAAGAAAAGTAATAAACATATTTTGTGGATGGTGGATCAAAGAGTGGTTGGCCAAGTGGATCAGTAAACAAAGGATTCACAAAATATTCCAAACTTTCTATGAAGGTTGGGACCGATTCTTCTATGTGATGGCCACTTCCAGGAGCAACGTTCCTAGTTTCATAATTGTGATCTATGATCATTGCTTCGTAAGAAAGATTATGTTGTGGTTCCTAAGTGTTAGGTTCCATACCTTGTATACTATGAAAAATCAAATCCTAAGGATGACTATGAAAAACAAAGAAACAGACTCCTATGAAAACTAAAAGAAATCAACCAAGCACCAACATATTTAAGGATCTTCTGAAGATGAGATATCAAGCCACCAACAAATAAGTGAGAATAAGTTACCCCAACCTACACATAACAACCCTTCCTGGTGCAAGCAACCCTCTCTTTCATGGGATCACCCTCCAATGGTACTGATAGTGTGATACGAAGTCTGCCCCAGGTACCGTGGGAATCCCCCCACAATCACCTCGGTAGATACCTAGGAAAGACCACTAGTGTTACCAACTCATAGTTTGCAAACTCAAGGGATAAACAAAAATGAATGCTAGATGGCTAACTCTTATCAAGACAAAGTCGAGGATTTTCAAAGTTCTCTGAGAAAAAAGCTCCGCAAGTCAGACTGAGAAACACTGAGCATAAAATGGCAGAAATCATCAGAAAAGGAGACTAGCACTCATGTTTCCAAGGGCACAGAGTGCTATAGCGCTCTGATATACACTGCAAGGGAGAACATATTGTATATCAGCACTCCGATATACCCTACAAGGGAGCGCTAATTGTATATCATCAGTCTGATATACCCTACAAGGAAACGCTACTGTTGGCTTACATGAACTACTCTTCCCTACTGCCTGCATTGTTGACCCAGAGTTCATATCATTAAAGGTACCAACAAAGACTAAAACTATCGACCCTTCTGGTAAACCAGAAGGCAATGCAGTACACAGAATGAATTGCGTAGTCTCACCTGAGATAGCTTTAAATGGGTGGTTGTAAGACTCAGGTGTTTACAACCTAGGATTGAGTATGAGATATGGGATATGTATTCTGAGCCATTTATTCTAACTTGTGTTACAAACTACTGTTATTCTCTTTTATATTTTAACCTTCACAGCCTCTTTTATTGATATCCCAACAACAATTAACCAAGCAATATAATACCTCATTCATTCATTACACACATTTTTTAACTACTAAATGTATGAAAAATATATGCATGCATTCATCACATTACACAGGTATTACCGTGGTTCACCCCCTCCTAGGCTACATCCACAAAGATTTGGCTCTTGGCTCTCTTATTATGGTAGTTATGCAATCTCATGCCGTGCGCTTACAACTTTCCTCAGATGAGTAAGATCTATATGAGGCGAACTAGATCGCACCAAGATCCTTAGCCTGCGATATAATCCTCAAGATCTACCTTCTCTCCTCCACTCTAGTTTAACCGCTTTACAAAAGTAGTTCATCTATTAAAAACATTACATAAAAAACTGAACTCTTGTATGATACCTGCGTATCTATATTTATATCTATCAGGCTCTTCAACCATTTACACAAAAAACTTACAAAAACCCTAACCCCACTGTCGTTAGGTCTTCCTTCTATGCATGCGTGCTTTGCTTCCTTCCAGCTGTCGCCTCCTTCTTGCATGTGCGTGTGTTGTTCTTCTTACCAGTTGTCGCTTTCCTCTTGCATGCTTTCTTTCCCATGATCTTTCTTCCAGCTGTCATTCTTCTTTGTGCATTCTTTCTTTCCCACTTCAGCCTGCTCCCAACAGGCCCCCAACACTGACATGTGACTCGTCTTGAGTCACCTAATCTTTTTGATCTACGTCAATCTCCTTGGTGATCGTATGGAACTTTTCCCTCAGCTCTGTTGCTTTTATCAGTGCCTGCACAGTCTTCTCCTTAATGGTATCCACTACCTGAACTGCCAGTTCGTCACTCACTAATCCTGCACATTTTGCCTATGTCTGTGCCATATGTGTTCTAGCTGCTTCTGCCTATGAGATTACTTCTGCTACCCATTCTTATAATGGTTCCATTTGATCCTAATGCTCATGTTTCTATGTTTGTGTAGTGATAAGTTCGACCTGCATCTTCTTCATCTCTTACATTCCCTTGACACATTCTAGGATTGGTATGGTATTTTTCCTTTGTTTGAGTTCTTGAATCGTTGCATTGATCCTTTCCTCTTCCTTGTCCCAGTGTTGAACCTATGGATCCTCCTCCATTCTTTTCCAAAGTTGTTCTACTTTCTTGAGCAAGTCAGCTTCCATGCTAACCTGCTTCTCCATATCCTATAGTTTCACTGTTGCTGCCTGCCTCCTTTGCTCCTTTACTGCCGGTGGATTTCTTGGTGACAATTGTTCTCGGAGATCCTTGATCTCCTTCTGGTATCAATCAATTGCCTGTGCAATCTGGTCGATCTTTTCTGCAGCTGGGAGTTCATTTCCTTGCGTAGTGCTTGGAAGTTTTCCAAAAAATTCTCCCACTCTGTGTTCCAATTTGTTCCTACGTTCTGTCTCCATCTGAGTTTTGGATTTGGCCTACTCATACTCTTTTTCCAATGCTTCTTGATGCTTTGTTTCTTTTTATAGCTTGACTAAGTTTTTATGTGCCCGAGACTGCATATCGTGGTGGAAGCTAACCTGAAATTTGTACATCACCCTTGATGGCATCCATGTCAAGACCAATTGGATGTGGTCCAAATCCTTCAATGGTGTCTGCCCCACTATTTCATCCATTCATAGCATGCTCAGTTTTATGTAGACTGTTGTGTGTGCGTGTGGCATTTGGAGGGCTGGGTCTCGTTCTTCTACCTCCACTCTTTCATTGGTTTGTCTTATCGATCGCTCTGTGCCTCTGTTGCTACTTTCTCTTTGGGCCTTCCAGAGTGTCCTGAGGAGCCGTCCTATTTCTGCCAGCTCTTTTTTCAGTTTATCCCTGTTATGTGTTGCATGATCAAAGTCTTATGCTAGATAATCTTGGACCATTCTGGAGATCATTTATCCATCGTCCTCTTTGATCGTATAGTCCGGTGATGCTCATTGCACCTTTGATTTCTTGCGTGCGCTTGTTGCTTGTATAGTTGGTCTCTTAGTTCCCCCTGGTTCATGTGTGTTGGGATTTGGGGCAGTCTCCTACGCTCCCAGAGCTTTATTTGGCTGTTCTTTGGTCTCTTTCTTCCCCTTCAAGGTCCCTATCATCTTTTCCCCTTAGTTTGCCTGAGTTGGCTTGTTTTGGCCTGTCCTTGGTTTCTTGGGCATTGGGATTTACGGAGGCTGTGTTTCCGCCTACACTACTTCTCCTTCTGTAGGTCCTTCCAGTACTTCTCGGGGAATGTATGGGATCCTCCATGCATCCAACCGTTCACTGATGACCATGTCTCTATCACCTTCTGTGATATAGTAGCGCATCGGTAGCCATTGTTTATCTGGATCCTGTCTTGGTTCTATCCACATGGCTTGACGCATAGCCCAAAAGTTAGCGATGTCCCCATATCGTGCGATGGCCTATGGTATTATTCTCCATGATCAGATAATAGCTTCCTATATGTCCCATAGGTATGCTTTGAAGATGATTCCATTTTCCCTCTTATGCTTGGCTTGTGGCTTGGATGTCAGTAATAGATATCTTGCTCCCGCTGGCTGTGGTCTAGTAGCAAAAAATTTATACTTTGGTTCCCGCCATCCCACGAAGGCTATGAGGGTGAGAAACCATGAGTAATGGAATTCTGTACCGAGGTCCTACACATCCTTGCAGTCCACACGGAACAATTTTAATAGAGATGACACCCAGCTCACGAAGGTGCCTTCTGCTCAATGGAATTCTGTACTTCGTTTTTGCAACATTTTCTTAACAATTTACAGGCTAATATATTTTTTCCCAATTGTGTCACTGCATTGTTGATCCGTTTCATTATAATTCCTCTTGTCCCCTTGGATGTAACATATTTCTTATTCATTTCCTCTGCTAATGCTTTCTCCTTTGATTTGTCATCCAGAATTAGCGCGAGATCCATGCCCCAGCTAGGTAGTCTTGTTATCTGCATGATAAGCTCAACATTTATGGGGACAGGTATTTCCAGCCATATATCACCTCTGTTATTGACTGCTAATAGCTTCTTAACACATGCTGTCACGTACTAACCTCTGCAAAAATGCAGAAGTTTCAACAACCCTAAAATTCTTGTTCTGTCCAGTCCAACTACCCACTGATGTGGCTGGCGGATTGTTTCTCAAAGTTGGTTTACCACTATGTTCTACATAAAAACCCTCGGTGCCAGTTTCGGGTACTTGGTTTCATATGATATGTCATGGTTGGAATAATTGAGCTTCCCGACGTGACCTAGTAGCTACAACTCTACCTATACTCCCTCTGTTATGCATGGTAGCACAATTTTTGCTGCTGGTTTCTTGCGAGGTGAGCTTGGTATCAGAACCCTATCTTCCTATTGTGGTGGTTGGTACGAAGTTCCAACAACTCCTGGTTGCTGCCCTGTAAGCCATTCTGGACAAGCCGAGGTAGTTCCCGTGGTCTCTTTTGTTGGTTGACCTAGGATGGGTACCTACGACTCATTTGGTTTCCCTTTTGATCCTTGATTCAGTGTTGTTCCATTACCTTCCCTGGCTGGTCAAGTGCTTTTTGATTGCACTTCCTGATGGGTTTTCGCTTCCTCGTTCTGAGGTTCCTGCGCCACTGCTAGAGTGTCCTCTTTCATGGCCTCTACTTGTGGCTAGTGAATCTCTTGTAGTATTGGTGTAGAGTTCACCGATGTTATCTCTGGGGATGGGATCTCATCGATATCGACGATCTCCGGTTGCTGTTGATATTTTTCTTCCAGTGGTCCTCATGACCTAGCTTGAAATCTGGTCGGTCTGACTATCTAGCCTGGTTCGAAGGAATTTGATGGTGCCATAGTGGTGAGTGTCAAACATTGCTTCTGTTCTCACGTGTTGTATGGTCTTGTCATGAAGCTTATCAAGGATGCTTCCTCCATGATGCAATTAATGCACCATAACTATGGGGTCAATGTCTCTGCGATAGTTTCATACTTTCCATTACGCTTGATTTGCCGATTCCAGTTGGTGTGTTTAATGTGATGTTCCATCAGTCCTTGTTGTGCCTTAATTCCGCTTAGTGTTGTCCTGTCAGCTTGCTTTTGTCAACCTTCCAGTTCCCGCTCATTTTTCTTTGGCATGTAACCGTTGTTTTTGCCTTTACTACAATCATGTTTCGAGCATCTTGTGGCTTTTCGTCTCTGGCGTGCTTTGCACTTTTTAGTTTTTTTTTTTATTATTTTATTTTATTATGCCGTGGGTGGTCGACTGTCCTTATACAACTTTAGTCAGCTCCCGTTGATCATTCCTCTGAGGTCTGCACCTGCTAAATCTCTTAATTGTACAGTTCCACCGTTTGTTACATATTTTACCTCGTATGGTCCTAACCAATGCATTCTCATCTTTCCTGGGTGTTTAAACAATTTGCTTTCATAGAGCAATACTAGATCTCCTTCCTTGAAAGTCTTCTTCTTAATGTGTCGATCGTGCCATGCTTTGTCTCTAGCCTTCTTCACTTGTTGATGGAATCCTGCCAGGATTTGGTCGTCCTCCATTGCTAACAGTTGGTTCAGTCTTTCCTGTATTGCAACGTGTTCTGTCATTTGTGTGATAGCTACTACGCGTAAGCTGGGTACTAAAAATTCTAATGGCACTACCGTTTCTTGGCCGTAGACAAGTTCGAATGGTGTGTGCCCTGTCAACTTCTTGCATGTCATCCTATACGCCCATAATAATTCTAGTACTTTTAGGTCCCAGTCGTCTCTTTTGACGTTACAGATCTTTTTCAATGCGTTCTCTAGAATTTTGTTAAAGGCTTCTACTGTGCCATTCGCCTGTGGATGATACTGTGTGATTTTCTGGTGGTGAACTTCAAATTATTCGAGCATCACACAGATGGTGCTATTTATGAAATGCGTTCCTTGGTCACTCATCAAAACTCTTGGGCACCCAAACCTAGTAATTACTTGTTCAAATAAGAAGTGTGCAACTATCTCTGCACTGTAGTCTTTTACTAGTGTGACTTCTGCCCACCTTGTTAAGTATTCCATCACGGTGATGATGTATCTTGCCCCTGTTCTTTTGGCTGGTGGGTTAATTGGTCCCACAAAGTCTATTTCCCATTTATCAAATGCTTGTAATGTCACTTGCGGTCATAATGACATCTTGTCCCTTATGTTGGGTTTACCTACCCTTTGACAAACATCTCATCCCTAATAGTACTCTTTCGAGTCTCTATGAATCGTTGGCCACAATAATCCTGTGTAGAGTACCTTCTGCGTGATCGATTTTCCTGCATAGTGTCCTCCTGCCAATCCCTCGTGGGATTCTGCTAAAATTGTTGGTCATTCGTGCTCTAACACGTACCTTCGTAAAATGCTATCTACACCCATTTTATATAGATGTCCTGTGATCATTTGATAGTCGGTTGCATGAAATACCAGGTTCTTCTTCTGCGTGGTGGTATATTATTACGGTGTAGTACCTGTGCTCAAGTACTTGATGATATCTGCAAAGTAGTCATCAATAATATATACTGAGAATAACTGGGCATTCGGAAAGTTGTCTTCTAAGTTCGTGGGTTCTTCTCCATTTGTGACCCATGATAGGTGGTCAGGTCCTGCATTCAGTTTTCCTGGTTTAACTATTACTTCGAAGTCGAATTCTTGAAATAACAACAACCATCGATAGATCCTCTCCCCCAACACTAGATTGTTGACTAGGTATTTTAAGGCTGAGTGATATGTAAACATCTTAAAATGTTTTCCCAATAGGTAGTGTCTTAACTTATGTAGTGCATAAACCATAACTAGGCCTTCTCTTTCCGCCGTGCTATAATTTTGTTCTGAGTCTGATAGTTTTCTTCTTGCGAACTCTATCTGTTGATCCAAGTCTCCTACTCCTTGCTACACTAAGATAGCTTGAAGTGCTATCACTGATGCATCTACATGCACATGGAGTGTCTTTCCCCAGTCTGGAAATACTAATATCAGTGCAGTGACCATGTTTTCCTTTAGGGTATCTAGACCGTGTTGATACTCATCGTTCCATTGATACATTGTATCCTTTCTTAGAAGTTTCTCTATTAGTACTGTGATCTGCGCATATCCTTTGATGAAATTCCTATAGTATCCCGTGTGTCCTAATGTCGTTAGTAGATGATGGACTTTTTTTGGTGCTGGTAAATTAACGATGACTGCGATCTTTGCTGGATCAACCAATAACCCTTGTTTGCATACTATATGGCCCAATAGTATCCCAAACGGTGTTCCAAATATACATTTATTTATGTTTAGTGATATCTAACACTGACTGCATCGTTCTAGCATCAAGCGTAAAAATTCCACATGGTTTTTCAACAGACTATAGACTGTCCAATCATCTAGGTATACTTTGAGAAACTGATGGATGAATTCTTTAAATGCTGCAATAACCACTCTAGAGAATATTGTTGGTTCATTATTCAGTCCAAATGGCATGACTGTATATTGGTAAGATCCCCATTTCATCATGAACATGGTATTGTATCTGTCCACCTGTGCTATCTTGATCTGATGGTAGCCTGAGAATCCATCAATGAATGAGTAAGCTTTGTGTCCCCCCACATTCTCTAACACTTCATCCGTGAACGATGTAGGGAATGGGTCATGTAGGCATGCATCATTCAACTTCCTCAAGTCAACGCATATCCTAATCCCTCTTCCTTTTTTCTTGTCCAGTATGACCATTGGGCTTATCCATTCTAATTCCTCAACTGGTTCGATTATGCCAGCTTCGAGCATCCGGTTGATCTCCTCTTTAAATTTCTGTTTATATACGGGGTTTAGTCTATATGGTCACTGTCTAATTGATCTCACTTTAGGTCTGAGAGGTATCTTCATCTATCCCAGTTCTCCTGCTATGCCCTTCGTCTTTGTAAATTTTGTGGGAAACAAGTCGCTATACTCGCGTAACAAATCTGTGACCCTTTCTACTGTTGGCTCATCCAAGTAGTCTCCAATGCTAGCCATTTTGGGATGTTTAAATGTTCCTATGTGAAATTTCTTTACCTTTATTGGTGTGGAAATAAATTTGGATTATATGGGTGGTCCCTTCACATCTCTTTCACCTTCTACTTCTTCAATTTGAATGTCGCATAGGTCATCTTCGGCTTTAGTTGGTGCTTCTTCCTGTACATGGTAACATGACAATAGTTCCTTGAATGTCTTCTTATTTCACTGCTGCTCTTCGGTAATAAGTTCTATTTCCAGTTCTTCAATTAATATAACTCCTTTGATCCATTTCAGGGCTGCATCTATGTTGGGGCTCTCATCCTCGAATGAGAAAGTGATGAAAAAGTTCTGTTGCAATGTCGTCCATGTTGTAGTTCCTTTGCGTAGTTCATGATATGTATACCAGTTCACTGGTATTCCCTCTAATGTGTGAATGAATTGGTGAGGCCATTCCTCTGGTGGTGCCATTTTCCACAGCGTTTCACACTCCTCCTAGTGTTTCGCTAGTGTCCCTAGTCCTTCATATCTCCACTGTTTGTTGTTTTTTTGTTCTGCACCGAACCTTATGTGCAATAACCGCTTACATTGGTACCAATTTTTGATAGTCTCCTTGTGTGTGCCCCACCATCTTGCGGGTGTGGCCTTAAGTGCTAAGTCTAGTGCTAGTAGCCTCTAGTTCTCTAATACTTCATCTTCATATTGTGTCAAGAATGTTTCCAAATCGTTTAGTCCATGGAAACTGGGTGGTTCTTTGATTTCTATACCTATCCACTGTACTGCGCAGTCTATTCTTGCACATCTTCTCATGGATACTTCGTGTATTCTCTGCTACCAGTTTTCTAGCCCAGTGTCTGAATCTGTTGCATATGAAGTAATTCTGTGCCAACTGAGTACCCCATATGCAGTTGGGTTTACGTAATCCTCCTCGTGCATAGTTTTTCTATACAACTGGCCGATCTCCTCTAAGTCCAGGCAAGTGGGTTCTACGAACCTTTCCCCTTTTGATGGGTCTAGTGGTTCTATGACCTTGTAATCTCCGGATTCAAATGTCATTTTTCTTGTCTTCAAGTTGATTATGGTCTGGTTGTCAAATGCCCAATCCAAGCTGAGTAGTGATGTGTACAGTGTTGTGCCATCTACTATTTTGATGACTTCAAATTCTACCTTAGTGCGCACTCCATCAAGATCTACTGTTACTCCTTTCAGTATCCCTATTGGTAGGACCCTATGTTGGTTTGCTAGTTTTAATTGGACATTGGAGTATCCCAATGTTGGTTCTCCCATGCATTGCCAGGTTTTCTTGGGTAGCACATTCACTTCGGATAGTAGGTCCAGTATGATGTCTCCCATATTGAAATCCCCAATGTTAGAATTCAGTCTAAATTCCCTACTTGTTCTTCTTCTTGTGTGGAGATGATTGACAATTTTCGGTTCTATCTTTTGTTCCATCTTGCTGCTACATTTCTCTAGGATGTTTTGCAATATTTTCACAGATGAAGGATCACTTAACATTTTTATGCATGATTGCAAAAAGTATTTGATAGTAATTACTTTCCCCTTGGGTGGCATTCCGTTGGTATGATCCAATGATGGTGACATTTCGTATTCTGGGGCTTCATGGTCTGGTTGTGTAGTGGAAGTCGATGCTGTGTCCACCTTCTGAAATTCTTGTCCGGCTTCCTTAAAAGTCTCTTTTTATTTGGGCGCGTCGAACTTCTTTCTTGGTTCGGTGTTCTTCTTTATCCATTGGTTATGTGCGGGTTCCTGTTGGATTGCATTGTTTCCTATCTTTGTTCCTCCATGAGTGACTATATTGATGTTCCGTCCATCCTCCCTTGCTTTGGCTGAAATCCATTGAACATTCTGATTATTTTGATTCCTCTTTTTCTGGATGTTTACTAATAGTGTTGGACATTCCTCTATCTCGTGATCCGATGCACGATAGTACATACAATTTGCTGGCGATAGTGGGAATTCCTATGTGTAATCTCCTAGTTGCTGATAGTTGTGACATGTGACTGGTCCTCTGCCATGTCTGAAACCTCCTCTAGCTCATCCTCCTCCTCGATAGCCTGCTCGATCCCCTCTCGATGTGTTATACTGTGGTTCCTGATTATACCGTGCGATATTATAGTGGGGTTGCGTTGGGTTGTACTACGACTGTGTGTTATTGTATGGTTGCTGCGTAGTATTATACTGCTACTGCACAATGTTGTATGGAGCTGGGGATTGATTGAACTGTGGCGCTTCTTTCCCAGTCATCATTTCGGCCTATACCCTGTATGTGTCTGATGTTCTTTCCCGCATCAGCTCCATAGTTATGCAATCTTTGTCATTGTGGCCCACTGACTTACAAAAGGTGAAATAATAATTCTTTGGAACTGTCTGGTACTTCTGCATCATCATGCAGTGATAAGGGTCGTGACGCAGTTTCTTGCATATTTCACACCATAATCCTCCCTGTGGTAGAGGGTTTGGCATGCCTGTTTCCATATATTGCATGAATTTTGGACATTCATTCTTGTGGTGTCCTTCCGTCCTGCATGTGGTGCACCAAATGGCTTCTCATTTGTCCTTGTTATTATTCTGGTTCAACTGAAACGTTAGGTTCTTCAAATCCTCCTTCAATTCTTCAATAGTTGGGTCCATCTGCTGGTACTGGTTCTCTTCCAGTTGCAAGGTTTCCTGTAAAGCCTCGGCCTACGTCTGAAACTTCTACTGTTGTAAGGGATATTTTAGGTGTGGGAGTAGTGAGTTGACAAATAGGTGTTGGTGTTGCATCTCGGTCATAAGGTATTTTAACTTCCCCTTCAGTCGCTTAAATCTATGGTCAATCTCCCATACAAACTCTCTTGGTTTCTGTCTTATCTTGATCATCTCATTCATGTACTAATCCTCTGAGCTCGACTTCTGGAACTCGTTAATCAGTAGCTTCTTAATTTTTGCCAGTGTCCTCATCATCCTAGGGGCACTGTTCATGTCTAGAATCATGTACCATTCTAGTGCATGGTCTCTTAGCATGATCACTAGCTATGCAAGTTTGGTATCTTCATCAGTGATCTATTTTTCCTCCCAAATATTTGCACAAATGAACAAATGCTTCTTAGGGTATTCTTCTTCTTCTCCTTGAAATTCTGGTAATCTGATAGTGGTATCGTGTCCTGCCATTCTAAATACTGAACTGCTACCTCCACCACGCGGTGTATATACTTGACTCGTACTTCCATACTTGACTACCTATTGCTCATTGTTTTCCAAGCCCTCCCTCATGGATACGACTCTCTTCTTGTTATTCACCTTGTATTGGTAGGGTACTCCTCTATGCGCCATTCCTGAAGATGCCAAGATTCACTTAAGATGGTCGTCATCCATCAATATTGGGTCCAAGAATTCCTCCTCCTTCTTTCCTTTATCCTCACCTTCGTCCATCTATCCTCTCTCTGTCAGTGCTTCCCCCTTCCCCCATGAAAATAGGTAAGTATATCTCTCTGATTCCATTGTCATTACCCCTTTGTTATATAGCAGTATTTTAATAGAAGTATATAGTGATCGAATGTACCTTCCACGGGGTCCGTGTAGAAATTCTTGGTCTGCTGTGCTGTATGAATTCACTGTGTCGACTGCAAACTTTGTGATGAAGCCTGCCACAATACTATCAAGCCAAAAGTTGACTGCGCGGGTGAATTTGTTTTTCATCTACTGTAACTTCTCAACCTGTACTGGGGTCCAATCTAGCTGTCGGATCCGGTTCGTCGCGTGGTTATCTTTCAACCTTAGTATCCACTCCTGCAGTAGGTGGGGAAAATCACAGAAAAAGACTTCGGGTAAATTCATAAACACGTATTTATACAAATATTTGCAAGGTGTGATTCTAGAGTTTCTCTTGTCTTTCTGGGCAAACTCTAGCTCTTTAGTTATCAGTCAGCCTTTGATTTTTTCTTTCGTGGGGTTCTACAGGCTCAATGGTCTTCTGGTTTCACTCATTCTTTTCTCATGCATTCTATCTCATCTACTTAGTCCTCTCTTGTTCCTCTTAACACAACAACAAAACCATTTGTTGGCTTACATGAACTACTCTTCCCTACTACCTGCGTTGTTGACCCAGGGTTCATATCCTTAAATGTACCAACAAAGCCTAAAACTATCGGCCCTTCTGGTAAACCATAAGGCAACACCGTACACAGAATGAACTGCGCAGTCTCACCTGAGATAGATTTAAATGGGTGGTTGTAAGACTCAGGTGTTTACAGCCTAGGATTGAGTATGAGATATGGGATCTGTATTCTGAGCCATTTATTCGAACTTGTGTTACAAACTATTGTTATTCTCTTTTATATTTTAACCTTCATGGCCTCTTTTCTTCATATCCCAACAAAAATTAACCAGGCAATATAATACCTCATTCATTCATTACACACAACGTTTAACACTAAAAGTATGACAAAGATATGCATGCATTCATCACATTACGCAGGTATTACCGTGGTTCACCCCCTCCTGGGCTACGTCCACAAAGATTTGGCTCTTGGCTCTCTTATTATGGTAGTTCTACAATATTACGCCATGCACTTACAAATTTCCTTACATGGGTAAGATTTATATGAGGCGAACTAGATCGCACTAGGATCCTCGACCTACGATCTAATCCTCAATATCTATCTTCTCTCCTCCGCTCTAGTTTAACCACTTTACAAAAGTAGTTCATCTATTAAAAACATTACATAAAAAACCAAAGTCTTGTATGATACCTGTGTATCTATATTTATATCTATCGGGATCTTCAACCATTTACACAACAACCTTACAACAACCCTAACCCTACTGTCATTAGGTCTTCCTTCTTTGCATGCATACTTTGCTTCCTTCCAGCTGTAGCCTCCTTCTTGCATGTGCATTTACTGTGCTTCTTACTAGTTGTCTCTTTCCTCTTGCACACTTTCTTTCCCATGATTTCTCTTCCATCTATCATTCTTCTTTGTGCATGCTTTCTTTCCCACTTTGGCCTTCTGCCAACAACTACCCTTCCCAGAAACTCACAACAGAGGCTTAAAACTCAAAAAATTTGATCTAGAACTCCCAGAATTTTGTGAAATTTTCAATGAGAAGGAGAGAAAGACAAATATATCAGAAACAAACAATAAAAATGATCTAAAGGTGGGAAAAATGCAAAGACAATCCAATGAAATACAATTCAATGTTCTTCCCTAGTGGAGTCACCAATTTCTATTATGGAATAATTCCCCTGTGGACAGGTGGATATCCCCTTGGATTATATACCCCTAATACCAAGACAGAAACATACAAATGGACACTAATATCCCTTTGAAATAAATTACCTAATCAGAAAGAGAAATATAAGGAAGAAAGTGTGATGCACCTTATTCCATGATTCTTCCTCACTTCCTCCAATATGAGCTTGATCTCCAAACTCTTTAGCACCACTTGATACCTGCAATGCAATGCACAAAAAAAATACAAATAACTCCTACTCTACTCTACAAGATTAGAATAATCAAATTCATCTATCAAGATCGACAATCATATACAACAATACACAATCTTGAAGGAAATAGGCTAAGTAGTATTGATGAGAACTTTAAATAGATACTTACAATCATGGATGGTGTTGCAACAGCTTCCCCAAGTCCTCCTTGTCTAGCCTTTTCATGATGATCCCAAGATTATAAGTTTGATATCCAAAAGCTTCCTCCTCTTCTCCATGGAAAGCCCTCATTATATAGGATTTGGAGCTTAACCACTATGGAGAAGATCACTCATAATATCCACTAAAAATGGATCTCCAAGATTTTTAGGGAGAAAATATCTCTTCAAGGATTTTAGGGAGAAAATGTCTCTCAAGGATTTTAAGGAGGAAATATTTCAACCATCCATGATATTCTCAACCTCTCCTTAAAAACAGGAAACCAAATGTGAGGTGGATTCTCACACTAAATTAATTTCTTTTTTATGAATATTAATAATTAGTTCATGTGCACATAGTATTTTGACCTTCATATAATATATTTCGCGTCCACATTGACTAGGGACTGTGGAAAATGTTCTTTTATGGTGTTAGTGTATGTGACACTTTCATGACACTTGCAACACTTACGGTGAGGTACTTAAGTGTGGAATTTTGGTGTGTAACACTTGCAATGCAAACGTCGGATGCACACAGTGTGTAATCGACAAATCCCAGGGGTAACTACCAAACTGAGGGAAAGAGGAAATCTAAGAACAAGAAGGGTAAGGGGGATACAAAGGCTGCGAATAATGCTGGCGAGGGAAAAAAATGAAAAGAGAAAGGTGAAGTTTCTATATAAGATTTGCACAAATGACCACTTGACTCACCAATTCCCTCTGATTGAGGAAGCCCAAAATTTATTGGCATAACAACATCCCGCCATGATAACCAACCCTTTTGCGCAAGGGAAATTTTTTACTCAAGCTTCTTCATCCACCAATGCACCTGGGGGAAATCATGGAGCCCCCATGCCTAATGCTAACACCAGATCCACACACGTTTATATGATGAATGTTGAAGCTAATTTTTGGCACAGGGGAAGACCTAGGGTTCAACACTTCAACAACACACCAACAAAACCCTAACTACCAGACCTTTCGGCAACACCTGCGAAGAAGATGAAGTCTCACCTGAGGTAGAGGTAGGGGTGGTTGCAGGACTCCAGTGTTTGCATGCTTTGATGGGACACATATCTGTGATTACAATACTCTAACAAAGCACTTAGCAGTTGTCGTTCATTAGTACTTAACCCTTGTCTACAAAACAAATAAACCCTAATTAAAATGCAACACAGTATTCAACAAGATTCAACACATCCAAGAACTAAGTACATCAATGTAGATCAGATCTAGCATCTCATTCACATAATTAGGAACTAAGCTATCATATTCATCTAAGCATACATCATTACACTAAGAATTAATCATATGAACCATAAAACAACCATAATGCACAAAGAAACCATAACACAGGATATACATGGTTCATCCCCAGCCTGGGGCTACGTCCACCAACTCTTCATCTTCTTTATTGTCTTCTGTTAATCATCTACATGCACATAGCCATAAGGTCCTACTCTACATAGGAAAGGAGATCTGTGTGCACCTCACCAGATCCTCCTTCCCTGAGCTAGGTTACAACACAAAACCTTTACACAATCACTTGCACTTAGCCTTGCAAGCCTCACATAGTATGAAAAAATAATTTACAGCTATCACTTAGCACATTGGCCTTCACTTGCCCTTTTTCACTTAGCATCACACACACACCTTACTTACATCACCTATATTTCTATTTATATGTTACAAAATGGGCCTAAACATGGGTAAACCCGTGGGCCGACATCCCCATACCCATTACATAAGCCCTAAACAAGGGGTCGATATCCCACAATATCCGCTTCGACTTGTTCTCCACCTTCGACAGCCTATCGAAGTCCCAAAATAGGTCAAACCTGACCAAGGATCTCCAAAACTTGGTCAAGGGACAACACTAATCTACAAACTAGGGCTCATAATTACGGGATTCTAGAATCTGTTGAGAAGGGAAAAGAAGCATCCAACCCATTGTCTCCTCTTCAAATTGAGAAGATTGTGGGAGAAACCATGACTTGCATCCCTAAGGGTGTGTTAAAAAAGGATTCTCACAACCTGGACACAAGGTCTTCTCAAAATTACTCCATCGTGGAGGATCTGGCACAAATGCCTTGTGAAATGTCTGTTCTGGAAGTCCTCCCGAGTTTCCCCTCATAGAGGAAAGCACTGTTGTTTGCCTTGGGAGAAACCGAGACCACTAACTGAGGAATGATCATTTTCAATCCTATAGATTATAAACCTTGTCTTCCTTACCACATCGCTTTTTCATATAGTAGTGGTGTATGCCACGAAATTGTTGACACATAACATTTTCTGTACGATGGTTGATGAGGGTGCCTAGACTTGTGTGATGTCGTTGGCATGATGGAAGGCCATTAGCCAAACTGATTTGTCTTCATCACCCACATTGCTAACCGCATTTGATAGTCAACCTTTTATACCACATGGCATAATTCCATCCTTCCCCATGCATTTGGAGGGAAAAAATATTGTGTCGAAGTAGAAGTAGTCGATGTGCCTCTCGACTACAATATTTTGTTAGGACAGATTTGGATCTATGCTATGAAAATGGTTGTATCCACCATTTTTTGAGTCTTATGTTTTCATTAGGAAGGTCAGATCATAACCATTGATTAGTTATCCTTCTTCCATCCTGACCCTTCATTGGGGGAATCCATGGTCCCGATGATTGACAACTCGTATCCAGGTACTCTCAACTTAGTTTCCATATTTTTTCCATATTTAATGGGTAATTTTGATTATCCATCGCCTGCTAATGATGTCAATTTTATTTCAGTTGTCCTTGACCAGGTGAATGCTACAATATTCCAAGTCACATATTTTATAACAAGTTAATTTAATGAACCATGGATTGTACATTCCCCATCGACGTTGATGGAAGGGATAGGGAACCTTAGAATGGAAATTCCCTTATCTATTGCTGAGGTTGCATACAATACTATCCAACAAGCCTTAACCAACCCTGATCTGACTCCCCCACAAGAGATAGATCTTTTTCTCGAGCCTATTTGGGATCAAGAATCTCTCACCACTTACGAACCTTTGTGTTGACCCAAAAATCTGATCTGGGCTCAACATGGTGTTTTACACAGTTACTTCTCCATAAAATCCTCTTGGTGCTATGGTTCCAGTCAAAGATAGTGGCGGGGGTCATAGTTACTATGGCCACTGCCCTTGAAAGAGTATCAGTTGGTTGCTTTCAGGGATTTGTGGGCCTTCCCATGGCATTTCTTCCTCATGTCAAGGTTTTTCTATTCAAGGAATACAACACTTCCAAGTGGTATGGATCGGGACAAGCTTTTCAACAAGCTATCATGAGCTTGATTCCGAGTCAGTATGACCCATATGAGGCACGCAAAGTCAAAGTCACCCGAACGGGCAAAACTAATAGCTGTAGCTTCCTGATCTGATTCTGTTCAGATTATGGTATCAAAGGGAAAATCAAACCCAGACATGGCATAGGTAAGTGTGATACCTTTCTAACGGTATATCCCGTGCTTGGTTTCGACCTCCGGTTGGTAAGAACGAGCCTTCGCAAGTTTATGATCACTTTTGGACATCAAATTGGTTGTAGTGCTTCAGGATTTACAATTGGTGGGTAAAGAGTTATAAATCAGATATTCAGAAATTCCACACTGTAACAGACTCAGACACCTTTCCAATGACATCTTATTTGCCTCATTCGGACTCCAGATGGCCTGGTTAGAGCTGTCACAAGTTGGCCAATAATTTTAGGCAAAAAGGGGTCCACCAACTCACATGACAGGGTTTTATAACAGCTAAGACAGTCATATATGACCCTGGCACAAAATTATATTGTCACCTCATCGAAGTACTCGTCGATACCTTTCCTACGGTACCTCATTTGCCTCGATCGGATATCGTATGACGATTTGGCACCTTTCGCAAGATTAGGTGTCATGTGGGCCCACCAACAAGACAGAGGTTTTTAAGTGAACACTGTTCTGGGCTGAATTTGAAGGCTAAGGTGGCATTATCTCAAGTTGGTGATGACATATTCCTGATTTCCTCATCAATACCTTTCCAACGACGTGACTTGCGTCCAATTCCGACTCGGTCTCTCCAGTCAACATTTTTAGGCCGAATCAGTTGCAACAGAGTGAAAGTCAAAGTCAAAGTCAAACTTTGACTTGCACAAAATTCCAAAAATATTAAAAAATTAATAAAATGTTTTATTAAACATTTTCAGGAAAAATTGGAAATTTGGGGCATGGGCACGTAGCCTCATGCAAAATGGGGAAAATT
>ML804403.1:114317-126427 GCA_009831015.1 Picea engelmannii
TTAATGGCTTAAAGCCGACATAAATAAAATAACATTACTAATCTAAATCACAAATAATGGCCTAAAGCCGACATAAATAAAATAACATTACTAATCTAATATGCCCCAATTAAGTGGTAATGAGCCAATATTAGGGCTTAACAGCACGCTCATGAACACTTGTCTTGGGCTCACTCAAATCCATGCCTTTCCATTGATAAAGATATTGTAATCTATTTCGACCATCAGTTTCTCTTCTGACCTCACACATTAGGGGGCATTTGTTATAGTCCAAAATGTCTTATCTGTGCATACAAGACATTTTCCCTTCCTTTTGCATACTTTTCTAAAATACTGCTGAGGCTTCCTCTTAAAAACCATTTTTGGAGAGTGTACATGCCCTGTTGAACTAATAGCCCACATACACACATGTTTTGCATGCTAATTATCCCATGTACATACGCATGCTACATGCTATATAGCTCGCGTTTACCTCCAAAATTTGAAAAAAATATAAAATTGCTTGGAATTCGACAGAGTTTATGGGCTATGGAGGGTTTCCTAACCATTTTACCCCTTGTATCCTGTCCCCAAACTGAATAACCATATTTTTCTCATATAAAAAAAGATCTTGGAGTGAAATTTATGACCATAAGCAAGAGAATAAGAAAACTATACCAAAATCCCTTCCCTTTCTTAGCCCAAGTTTTGTATCCCATTCTGAGTTTTAGCCTTAGCCTTCCCCTCCATCCTTTCTCTTTATGCAACCCTTCCTCCTTCCCTTGGTGGTAATTTGGTTGTGAGAATCTAACGTGGGATTGATGCACTTCGAGCCACGACAGAGGAGCTCGTACCTGGTTCATGGTGCAGTTGCCGACAAAGGTTGTAATATTTTTGTCTTGAAATTGAATAAAAGAGTTTATCCTTGTCCCAAAATCTTTTGTTTGTATGATTTTATTTATTTATGCATTTATATCTATGTCTAAACTTTGAAAGTGATCAGTAGAGATTGCATATGTTGTAGCATTGTCTTCCTAATCTTTTGCAGGTCATCTTTGGGAGGAGATCCACGATATAGGAGGTTGCAACAAGCGAAAGAGGTCTATGCCAACCACAAGGACTAAAGGTGCACCCATTGAACCTATTTCCTCTCTCTCGTCACTTTGTTTAGATAGTTTTTGGGTAGCTTAAGAGTAGAACAATATTTTAAGGGAATTCATCGCTCCGACTGTACCTAGACCCAGTATAGGGGGATTTTACCCATAGCAGTGAAGTTCAATGAAGAGATAATTTGTAGGAGTCGAAGGGACAAAGTTGAGATTACTTTTCTAGGGTTTTCCTGAAGCTATCTACGATTTGCAGTGAAGGAAGAGCGCAGACATCCGCGAGTTGTAGTGAAGGAATAGAGCAAACATCTACATGGTTTAGTGAAGGAAAATGTAGAATCTCATAAAAGAAAAGAAAATAAATTTGTGAGTTGCAGAGCCATCGGGGTGTGAACATCCGTGAGACATAGTGGGACAAAGCACAAATATCCACGAGTTTACCAAGCATAGGGCACAAGTATGTTGAGAAATCCAAATATTTGAAGAAAAAATCTGTCAGGTCAGCCATGTGTTGAGCAGTATGGTTTAATGTGTATGTTAGTGTCTATGTTTTGTATAAGTCCAACACATAAATGTCTTTGTATTTAATGAGTATTTGATTTGGAAGACATTCCTGTGGATCTTGGAATGAGGGTTTGTGACATAAGGGATTGAGTGGAGTTGATGAAGTATAACAACAATGATAGGTTGTGGAAGTAATGATGACATATCTGATTGGTTGAGGATATTATTTTGACAAGTTGTTGGTATAGGTTTTTGGTACATGTTTATGAGACAGGTTTGATAGGGACAGATTGACAGTAACAAAGTGAAAGTGGAAATATCAATATTTTGGCTCTTATATTTCAGGGAAGTTGAATAGGGCAAGGAAAGGGGGTTGTAGCCTCTTTCCATTTGGTGCCAAAAAACTAAGGGAGTTGTAGCTTCATTCATGTTGGAACTTGAGAAACTAGGGGGTTGTAGCTTACTTCCAGTTGTAGATGGAAAACAAGGAAGTTGGTGCTTCCTATGAATACATTTCTTTTGATATATAAGAAAATAATTGTGTGGTTTTCTCTCACATTGGGGTTCCACGTAAAATAATGGTGTATTGTGTACTTGTGTGGTTGCTTATTTTTCATTGTTCATACTTCTTATGATGTTTAAATGCTATTGGTGAACTTATCATAAGGATAAACACTACATATTGTGGTTAAAAAGTAATAAAAGTGCTAATACTGCAGTATACCTATGGAGGTAATATTGGGTACCTCTCTAGGTACCCCATATTATCTCCCATGTAGTGTACCTAGGGAGGTACCCAATGGGAATTTGGTTATTTATTATTAGTGGAAGTCATTAAATAAATGATAATGTATTTATGTGTTATTAGTGGAAGTCATTTAATGTAAGGTGGATTAGGTCCACTATATTAAATAAGGCCCATTATGGTAGTTAGATATAATAAATGTGAGAAGGCTCTCTAGAAGGTTCCTAGGAGATAGAGAGAGCTATATAAAGAAGTGTAAGAAATGTCATGAAACATAGTGAAGAATATTGTGAATGTATCAAGATTGCTTGAATATTTTTATCCTTCCTTAATGATTAATATATGGTGTTACCCTACCTAAAGGGTTTTCTCTATTTCTTGTGTTTGCTATTTTGATGAATGGTTTGGTTGAGATTAAGGTTTATTTATAAAGTATATTTTCATATCTATTCAGGTACTTAACAATTGGTATCCGATCACTTTTCATGGCCAAAGAAGGGAAGATTTTTAGGCTGTTTTTGCAAATTTGTTTCTAGGGAGAAAAGAGGGCGACACACTTTAGATTCATATCTGAATCTTTTTGAGATGAATTTGGAAAACAAAATTGGATATTTGAATTATCTTGGAAAAATACCCAATTTCAAAAAACAAATTAGCTGAAATGGATTCCAAGTAGTAAAGTTATCAGCATTTTAAATTTGGAAATTTTAAGGGTTTTTTTTTTTTTTTTTCGGAAAAAGCCGCGCGATTTGCACAATAAGTTATTTATAAACCCTATTTTTGGTTGAATATTTATTCCCAACAAGATTTTTTTTTTATGGAAAATATGATGGCCCTAGTATTGAAGAATTCATAAAGTCCCAAAAGTCGCTATGGAGAGAGAAGTGGAAATCTCTACACTATGGTTTCAAAGAAGAGGCTCTCATATGGTGGAAATCATTTGACTGTTTTGAGTGAATGACATTTTCAGAGGAAGAACTTGAAAGATTAATTTTAGATAAGTGGTCTCATGCAAAGTGTAAGGATAAAGAACGAACCAAGGGGTTTATTTTCATGTGGAAACTCTATATTACAGATTCATGGTTGTAGTCATAAGGAGAAGGTTATTGTTTCTATTAACCCTAGTTGCCAACAAAATTTTATCAATGTTCAGTTGGTTAATAGATTACAAGTTCCTGCAAAAAATATTCAAATCACACATGTTTTCTTTGAAAATGTTCAAATTTTTAAATATTTGAAGCTTACTATGGATAAATATGTGTTGCATTCTTATTTTTATGCTATGGATGTGGATGAAGTGGATTTTTTTTGGGATATCCTTGGACATAATCAATGGGTACCATTAATATTAATGTGCAAAAGAAGTTTTTGAAGTTGTGGTATGAGAAAATAAAATCACACTGCAGGACATGTATCTTAGTAAGACAGATGGGCCCACGGAGGCCATCAAATAAGTTATTATCGAGTTCGAAGTTGAATCAGAGGAAGAGTCTACAAAAGGATATGAAGCAAAACCACATGAAGGACACAATCATAAAGCTAAGGAGGTCATTGAATCAAAGGCACAATGTGTTACAAATTTGAAGAAAAAAGAACAGATTCCTATAGTTGTTGTATAACGCCATCCACATCATGTAGAGAAACAACAGTCATCGAGGAAAGGGCATGACAATCAACACATTTATGCACCAACAAGGAACCAGAAAGGAAACTGATCACGAGGAGGTGCATCGAGGACTACTCGCACTATGAGAAGAGATCATGGTAGAGAAATAATCCCATGGAAACCCTGAAATGATGCAGAGAAAGATCAGGGTAAAAAGGCAATAGATGGACATCATGTTTGACTTACATTAGGATGGATGGATGGTCGTACTTGGTAACAGTTGGCTACATTTCTTAGCCAACCATATTGTATGGTTTCTTCTCGTCTTTCAAGGATGAAACATGTGAATGGGTATGGAATGTAGTATACCTAGGGAGTTAATATGGGGTACCTAGGGAGGTACCCAATGGGAATGTGATTATGTATTATTAGTGGAAATCATTCAATACATGAGAATGTTGTTATGTATTATTATTGAAATTCATTCAATGTAAGGTGGACTAGGTCTACTATATTAAATAAGGCTCAATATGGTAGTTAGATATAATAAATGTGAGAAGGCTCTCTAGAAGGTTCCTGGGATATAGAGATAGATATATAAAGAAGTGTAAGCAATGTAATGAAACACAGTGGATAATATTGTGAATGTATCAAGCATTGCATGAGGAGTTTTATCCTTCCTTAAGGATTAATATATGGTGTTACCCTATCTCAAGGATTTTCTCTATTTCTCGTGTTTGGTATTTTGATGAATGGTTTGGTTGAGATTAAGGTTTATTTACAAAGTATATTTTCAAATCTATCCAGGTACTTAAAAAATACTGACTCAACCCGCCTCTCAATATTCCAACAATTGGTATCAGAGTAGGTCTTTTAATAAGTAGTCTAACCACTGGAAGGAGATCATGGAATACACTAAGATTGGAACACCACAATTTAATGGTTATAATTATGCATTATCAAGTATAAGAATGAAAACATTTTTACAGGCACGAGGATTTTATGTCCGGTGAGCAGTAGTAGATGGATACACAACACCAGCTACTCCCCCAACAGACAAGGATGAAAATAAACTCAAAGAAAACAACTCAAAGGCTAAAGGTACTATTCTAAAAAAGATTGCTAATTCAATATTTGTCAAAGTTATGCATTGTGATTCTACAAAATATATTTGGGATAAAATTCAAAAGTTTTATGAAGGAGATGAAACATTTAAGGGAGATAAACTCCAAACCTTTAGAGCTAAGTTTGAACAAATAAAGATGAAGGAAGACAAATACATTGTAGCCTACCTTGTGCGAAATGCTATTAAAGGTTTGGGAGAAAAGTGAAGGAACCAATTGTCGTTTAAAAGGTACTAAGGTCTCTACCTATGATATTTGATCCAAAGATCTCAGCCCTAGAAGAAAGAACATATCTAGCCACCTTGAGCATGGATGAACTACATGGGATACACACTGCCAATGAAATGAGAATAGAATAGGAGAACCCGACTAGAAATGAAGTTTCATTCAAAGCATCCAAGAAGACAAATAAGAAGAGAAAACAAAATCCAAAGTCAGATAGTAGTTGCAACGATGATTAGAGGAGGACAAAGAAATGGCAAACTTCAAAAGCAAGTTTCAAACAGGAACCATCAAATACAAAGGTATGATTCCATTGAAATGTTTTGATTGTGGTGGTATTGGTCATTTTTCTTCTAAATATCATCATAAGAATAAATAAAATGACGAAGAAGAAAAGAAAAAGAAAAATAAAAAGGGTAGAAGAAAAATAAAGAAATTATTTAAGAAAAGTATATGCACCAAGGAAGATAGTTTATCATCAGATGAGGATGAAGACAATGAAAATGATACAGAAAGAGTACTCTTCATGGCATTGGAAGATTCTGAAGAAGATTTCGAAGAAGATTCTGAAGAAGGAGAAGTCAATCTTAGATTAGAATTAATCAGTGCACTAGAAGAGCTAAGGATTAAAAGAAATAAAATAAAATCACTCAAGGAAGAAATGAAAGAAGAGGAAGGATCTCAAAATTCCAATTCCGAGGAAGATGAGTAGATGATCGCGAAGTTAAAAATCCAAGTAGAAAAACACAAAATAATTAAATAGGTTCTTAGAGGCCAGTTAGATGAAAAGGACAAGATGATCGAAGGATTGGAAGCAAGAATAGTCACTCTAAGGAAATATCTTTAGAAAAAGGACATGCAACAGAACAACACCAAAGTATTGGATGAGATCATTATTAGTCAAAGGTCATACCATGACAAATTAGACTAGGATATAACTAGACAGAGAAAGGATCAAGATCTAAGACAACAAAAAAGAGAAGTTATGCATAAATAGTCATAGGATCTTCTAAGAAAGAAGAAGGCAAGAGGAACCAAGAAGAGGATTACAGAGGCACTGCACCACCCAGAATATTCATATTTCAGAATCAACAACAACCAACAATAGAGAGACCCTAAGAAGAAGAAGGATTTAAAAGAGAAACACCATTGAAAATATCTTCCACCCCTAGGTATCAAACTATTTTTCTTAGTCGATGTTATTCATGTAATAATTTTGTTCATAAAGATGTGAATTGTAGAGCCAATGCCAATAATAGAAACAACTATGAAGGATACATAAGAAATAGTTATTTAAGAAGATCTCATGAAGCACAAAGCATACGCTACAACAGATTTAAATCCTTGAGCACTAAAGTAGAATGGTACAAGTGTAACAAATTTGGAAACATAGAAAAAGATTGTAGATTGACTGTTCCTCCTAGAGAATCATAACAAAATATCAAAAGTCACATACAATAACCAGAAAGGAAATGGATAAGAAAACAAGATCAATTCAACATTGAAGAATTCATGCTTGATATATAAGATAAACACAAGAAACATGGATGGTATGTTGACAGTGGCTACTCAAGGAATATGATAGGTGATATGGACAATTTTATTACATTGAATAAGGAAAGAGATGGATCACTTTCATTTAAGAATGAMAACTCAACCATAATTATAGGAAAAGGGAAAKTTAAGCTTGGAAGMAAGGATGCCAAAGAAAAAAAAATTCTACTAGTCGAAGACATGAAGAACAATCTACTAAGTGTAAGGCAAATGTGTGACCAAAGACACAGACTTGTGTTTGATTCAAAGAAATGRGAGATAAGAAAAYAAATATTAGAAAAATTGGTGGCTACATCTGTAAGAACTCCAAGCAACATATATGTACTAAATGAAATTAGAAAAGAAAAACATTGTTTAGGAAAGAAAGATGAAAGTTGGCTTTGGAATAGAAGAATGGGTCACATAAATTTTAATAATATTTCCAAAATCACTAGAAAGGAAGAAGTAAGAGAAATTCTCCAGATCTTGAAGCCAACAAATATTCTATGCAAACATTTTCTACAGGGAAAACAAACCAGGACCAAGTTCAAATAGAAAGAGTACTCCACAACGAAACCTCTAGAGATTGTTCATACTGATCTAGTTGGACTGAAAAGAATGAAGGGATTGAATGGTGAACAATACTTTATGCTACTGGTTGATGACTATACAAGAATGATTGTAGTGTGCTTCCTCAGGAAGAAGTCAGAGGCATTTGAAAAATTCAATATATACAAGGAAATGGTTGAAACTGAGACATAATCAAAGATCAAGTGTTTGAGATCAGATAATGGAGGAGAATTTACATCAAAAGAGTTCATGTAATTTTGCAGTGAGCATGGGATAAAGAGGAAATTCTCAGTATCCAGGACACCTTAGCAAAATGGAGTTGTTGAAAGAAAGAAAAAAATAGTACATGAAATGTCTAGAACCATGTTAATGGATTCCAAATTGATATATGTCTTTTGGGTACAAGTAGTGCATACAACAATTCACATTCAGAACAAAGGGATGCTCAGAAATAACAATGATAAGGCCCCATACAATCTATGGAAATGAATACCAACAAATGTGAATCACTTAGTGTATTCGAAAGCAAATGCTACATCAAAAGAGAAGATGAAAGAATTAGAAAATTTTATTCTTGAGTTGATAAAGGCATACTGGTTTGGTACTCAAGCAAAAGGAAAGCATACAAATTCTTCAATATAAGACTCAACAGAATAGTATAAAACATCAATGTGACGATTGATGAGAGAGATGGATGAAGGATAGAATAAAGAAGCAAAGAGGGAGCAGGATCATGAAGAATATTTGAAAGAAGAAGAAGTAGATGCAGAATCAGATGAAGAAGAAGAGTAGCTAGAAGAAGAGAAAGAACAACATGATCTTCAAGTACCTACAAAGACACCTAGCAAATGAGTGTAGAAAAATCGTCCATTAGAACAAATCATTGGAAAAAAAGATGCTGGAGTTGAAACTCGAAGAAGAATACGTTCACTAGAACAACAACACTTAGCACTATTATCCACATTTGAGCCAAGCAGTTTTGAAGAAGCCAACAAGGATGAATTCTGGATCAAAACTATGGATGAAGATTTAGATCAGATAGAAAATAATAACACTTGGGAACTGGTTCCAAGTCTGAAGAACAAGAATGTGATTGTACAAAGTGGGTCTCCAGAAACACATTAAACGAGGATGGACAAGTTATTAGGAACAAAGAAAGGTTGGTATGTAAATGATACACTTAGTTTGAAGGTATATATTTTGAAGAGACCTTTTCCCCAGTTTCCAGAATGGAAGCAATCAAACTAATCCTATCTTATGCTTGTTCTAAGAATATTAAAGTGTATTAGATGGACGTGAAATTAAAATTCCTAAATGAAGATATAGAGGAAGAAGTCTACATCGAGCAACCATAAAGAGTTCAGTTGTCAGAGAAGGAAGATTTTGTTTGCAGGTTGAAGAAGGCCCTATATGGTCTCAAACAAGCCCCCAGAGCATGGTATTCAAGACTGGACATATATTGACAATAACAAGGGTTCATGAAAGGAAATGCATACAAAAATTTCTACATAAAGGTAAATAAAGATAATATCATCTTGATTGAAGTTTATGTTGGTGATATTACTTTTGGAAGTGATGATGACAAGATGAGTTAGAAATTTTTCAAGACATGCATAATGATATCGAGATGTCATTGCTTGGAGAGTTGTATTTCTTTTTGGGACTACATATATGTCAAAGAAACAAAGGTATCTTCATCTCTCAGACTAAGTATATTAGATAAATGCTAAAAAGGTTTGGAATGGAATATTGCAAAGCAATCAATACTCCTATGCATTCTAGTTGCAAGTTAATTAAGGATGATGATTCAAAGGATGCGGAGTAGAGACAATATATATCGATGATTGAAATTATACTCTATGTGACATCTTCTAGAATCAATGAAATGCAGGTAGTTGGACATGTTGCAAGGTTTCAAGCAACACCAAAGGAATCACATGTTATGGCAGTGAAGAGGATATTCAGATATCTAAAATGTACAAAAGAATTTGGATTATGGTATCCAAAATGGAATGATATATCTCTTATTGCCTACACAGATGCATATTGGGAAAGTAGTATTGATGATAGAAGGAGTACAAGTGGTGCAACTTTCTACTTGGGTAAGTGTCTGGTATCTTGGTTAAGTAAGAAACAATCATCAATATCCTTATCTACAACAAAAGCAGAGTATATCGCAACAACAACATGTTCTACCTATGTACTATGGATGAAACAAACCTGAAGGATATACATATTGAATATGATGAGCCCATTTTGATATTGTGTGATACCACCAGTGTGATAAGTATCTCAAAGAATCCAGTGATGCACTCCAATATGAAACACATTCTGATCAAGCTTCACTTTCTACTGGAACATGTTGCAGAGAATAAAACTAGGGTCAAATATGTTGGGACAAAAGATCATATTACAAATATATTCACCAAACCGCTTTCGGGAGAATCCTTTGAGTATCTTCGACAAAAACTTGAAACAATTTCTTCCCCACAACGAATTTTGAATGATTTTCACAAATGTCATGGATTTACATGAGGAAGCACCATTGATGGGAAAAAAGAGAATGCATACATGGGGAGCATCCCAAAGGACAGTTCAAACAGGGAGAGTAGCTGAAAGGACAATTTATATAGGGGGAGAAACCCCAAAGAGAAGATACCCTTTACCATTGATGTCAAAAGGGGAGAAATTAATCAGAGGCATGGAAATGGAGAGAAATAATAGAGGAATGATTCCAGGGGGAGAAATGATCACATGGGGGAGAAATAATAATAGAAGTGTTTCCAAGTCATCAATGTTGCATCGATGTAGAGTATTTCCATCAATTCCAAAGGGGGAGATTGTTGAAAGATTGGGTTGGTTGTCATTGATGTCAACCCTTGAAGCAAGTCCAATAGAAAATTTCGGTAGAACCAAAGGTGTCTTTAAGTAACCTGAAGTGGATTAAGGAATATGGACAAGAAGGATAGTGTAATTGTAGGGAAGACTATCATAAATGCATAGTACATGTCATATCGTTTTCGGTGATATGTGGCATGTTTCGTAGTTCCTCATAGTTGAGGAGATATGGCTTTGTGAAGTTGGAGGAACCTCAATAATATTCTAGAAACCTCTAGTGTTGGTTGTGGAGCCTGATTATCTTCATGATTCAGAGGTCCTTGCTTTCAACCGTGTTTATACCCCATGAAGTATTTACACCCCAAAAGTATGTACACTCTTCCATGCGGGGGAGTGCAGAGGGGGGGTACCCCCTTTGCGGGGTCCAGGGGGGCTATCCTCCCAGTTGGGGGGTCTGGGGGCAAGCGGGCCTCGGGCGAGGGTTCGGGGGCGAAGCCCCCGAAGGAAAAATTTCCTTGTAAATGTATATTGTAATTTCATTGTAAATCTGGACCGTTCATTATAAGGTTACAGATCTAACAATAGAGATTATGTTAGGTTTTTTTCCCTAGAAGGCAACCCTCTTTTATGAGGGAAATGTATTGTGGCTATGTTTGATGGTGAATATTGTATTCTGAGAGAGGAGACTGTGAGAGAAAGAAGAAGAAGTTACATCGGGTTTGTTGTAGGTTGTATCCCTTCATATGCTGGATAATAATAAAGGAAGGACCTGACAATTTCTCTGGTGGACGTAGCCCACACTAGGTGAACCACGTAAATCTGTGTCTCTATTGTATTGTGTATCTTCTGTGTTTTTGTTTCTACATTTGTTTTATTTTATTGCTCCATGGTCCTATTTTTCTAACAACTAGTATCAGAGAGAAATATAACTTGCAGGAAAAGAGGGTTCCTGGTTTGAGTGGGAGCAATGTCGGAAGATGAAAAGTTTAGGGTTGAGAAATTTAATGGCCAAAACTACCAGTTATGGAAGATGCAGATGGAATATTATTTATATCAGAAGGATCTATTCCTACCATTAGGTGGAGTAGCAAAGAAGTCGACGTCCATGAAGGAAGAAGAATGGGATATTCTTGACAGAAAGGCTCTAGGAACGATATGGTTGAGCCTGGAAGCGTCGGTGGATTTCAATATTTCCAAAGAAAAGACAATGAAGGGTTTGATGGATGCATTGAACAAATTGTATGAAAAACCCTCGGTGTCCAATAAGGTATTTCTAATGAAGAGATTATTTAATATGAAGATGTCGGAAGGTGGGTCTGTTGCAAATCATTTAAATGAATTTAATACGGTTACTAATCAACTAAGTTAGGGATTTAATATTGTGCTCATTGCCAAAAAGCTGGAATGGCTTGGTCATGGCTGTAAGTAACTCTATCTCTGGTTCAAATACTTTAAAATTTGATGATTTTGTTGGTGTTATCCTTAGTGAGGAAATGCGACGGAAAAGCACAGGTGAGACATCAAGTAATGCGTTGAACATGGAGATCAGGGGAGGACAACAGGATAGAGGAAAGGGCTCAGGGAACCGCGGAAATTCTAGGAAGGGCAGATCCAAATCCAGACTTGGAAAGATAGAGTGCTGGAATTGTGGGAAGAAATGACATTTGAAGAAAGATGGACAACATGAGAGAAATCAGGAAACAAATGTAACAGGTGATGTGTTACAAGATGCTTTGATTCTTCTGTAGATAATATTTCTGAGTCTTGGGTAGTAGATTCAAGGGCTTCATTTCATGCCACACCCCATAGGAAACATTTTCTAGATTATGTTCAAGGTGATTTTGGACAGGTTCATTTGGGTGATGATGCACCATGCAAAATTG
>ML804403.1:142260-156719 GCA_009831015.1 Picea engelmannii
CAACTTATACTTAAACCATTCAATTATATCCAATGAGAAATGAACAATAGTATAAGAGTTACACCAATACACCACAATACACCATGCACAATATATGAGAAATAATCAATAGTGTTTGTTCAAGGGAAGTAATGACTTCCAAATGTAGCTACAGCTTCCAAATGTAAAGGGAGGGTTAAACCTCCAAGAGGAAGATAAAATCCTCCAATATCAAGAGATATTTTAACTCTCCATCCTTGCCCCTTCCTTCCACCCAAGAATATATGAGAGATAATAAAACTTTACATTAAATCATCACCATCAACCAATCATCACATAGAACCTGATAATGCTTCCTGAGACTTCTGCAATTTCTTCAATTCTTCAATTCTTGGAGTACTCTGATCCTGTAGATAATATTACTCAATGTATTCTCTGAAACTCCTCCAATTTTTACTCCTTGAATCCTCCCTAAAAAGAGGTTATAGAAAGAATGGTAGACTTTATTCAATTCTAGTCTGTTCAGAAGACCTAACTTGTACAGCATGGCACACGCTCAATATTTAACATCTAATTTTGAAACTTGCACAAAAGAAACTACATTCCGTACTCTTTCCAATGGAAGTAGTCCCACTATATTTGGATTTTGTATGAAAAGGTTATGACTATTTTACCCGGAACACCTATTTATTGACTAGTTTCAGGACTGGTCACAAACCCTATCTTCCATAGAGTGTATCTCCATAATTATAGTGAATAAAGAGCTGAAATTTTTACTAGAGGTACCTTTATATGTCTTCTCATTACCATATATATTTCACCATTTGAATCGTTATAGAAAAAAAATTATAGAAAAAATGGTAAGATCACCTGAAAATAACATACCTTAGAACACATCACCAAAAGACTTCATCCTCCCTTGAAATCCGGTCTTCTTTTACTTCTTATTCCCTCTGAAATTTGACTTGTGTCAAATGAATGTATAATAATGTTTATTTATACCATTTATGTCACTTCCTTTTAACATCAGGGCCGACCTGACACTTTCTTATTTTGTAATTCTTTTCTTTAATTATCTTCAGGGCCTATGTATGTACAATTCACTTTTTCATCTTCAAAAATTCATTTCTCCTCAACCATGAGGATCCACGTGACGTGACACATACCACTGGAAACAACATGATCTATACTATCCATCCATGGGTGTTGTATATGCATGTGCATTTTCTTTCATGTCCAAATACCTTCATCAATCTTGCGGTCCAAAACCCATGACTAGGGTTGACATCAATGACAACAACCAATCTTCCAACAACTATATAGCCCAATGTCTAGAGTGCCAAAAGGTAAAAACAAACCACATAAATCTAGTGGGGTTGTTGCATCCATTTCCTATTCCAAAATGGAAGTGGGAGGTGGTCACAATAGGTTTTATTAGAAAGCTACCCGGGATAGTGAAGAAGCATGATTCCATCATGGTGGTGGTGGAAAAATTGACTAAGGAAATTCATTTTATTCCCGTGAATACAACACAAAAGGAAACAAACATTGTAGTGTTATACATGAAGGAAGTTTCCAGGCTACATGGATTTCCTAAGGAAATAATTTCAGATAGAGATTCCAAGTTTACATCCAAATTCTGACAAGGTTTGTTCAAAGGATTTGGGACAAATATGAATCTTAGTACATCATATCACCTATAGTTAGATGGACAAACATAAATGATCAAAAGGATAATTGAAGACATGCTTAGGATGTATGTGATGGATCAACCATCAAAATGGGAAGACTAGTTCCACTTAGTGGAGTTTGTCTGTAATAATCACTACAAGGAAAACACCCTCTAGCGAAGGTTTTTGCAGATGCCCCTATACAAATATCCCAAAAATCCGTTTATAGCGGATGATATTAGTGGAGGTAGGCGGGTGGAGGTTTTAGAATATGTTTTTACACCAATGCTTTTATAAGTACATAACACCCCGGTGTGTTTTATACAACAGGTGCATCGGTTCCCTCAAAACTAGCGCACCGTAGTAGGGTTATTTCAAATAAAGAACAATATTATCTGGTGTGCTACGGAAATAAGGATGCACCGAGAAACAATGACGCACCATAATAACATTATTTTAAAAATATATGGCACACAACGTAATACTAGAAGCACCGATGCACTATTAGTAGAGCGCACCCTCTTATGGTTAAATAAAAAACATTTACACAACAATGTAGGATTGTGTCAAAAAATATATACTGGTGAAATCCATTGTATCATGCGCACCAGTGCTTCAATATGGAGCATCATGTTAGGGTTAATTTCCAAATTTAGGCAGTGTGCTTTGTAAACCGAAGTTCACTAGGGCGTCTATTATTATACTACACTGTGTCATGCTTAAACAAAAATTTTCGCGCTATTGTAATTTTTCAAAAGATGTATGGTGGTGCACTATGGAGTAGTATACACAGTGGTGCACACCCAAAAAAATGCACACTGTGCTAAGGATACTTTAAAAAATATATATAATTGGTGTTCTCATTAAATATGTATGGCCCAGTGTGGTTGTGCATCAAGTGCACCAAAATAAGGTTTTATTAAAAAAAATTATCGACGGTAAAAATCATTTTTACCATTTTTAGTGTTGTAGAGCTCAAAAGCACTGGTGAAACCTTTTCTTATTTGAAGCTCCCTTCCATCAATGCTTTCCTTGGTTGTGTTCCTTTCGTCTGTTGCTCGGTGCGTGAATTTTGAATTTTTCCGAACGGTGGAAAAATTTAGTTTTTTTTAGTACGCCACAACCATGCCTCCCCCACGACAAAATGTCCAATTAATGTCCTTGTTTCTTCATAAGTTAAGTTTTCATCGAATTAAAATTTAAAATTGAGTGAAATTTTAAGTGTGAAAAAAAAAACCTGCGCGGTGAGTTCGAGGTTCTCGGCTCGCATCGCGTATGGTGCAACCTGTAAATTTACAGGGCACATTGCGTACCTTGTTACATTTCTCGACAGAGTGTTGGTAAACATAAATGCATCGATGCAACATTTTAACAACGCATTAAAAAAATCATATAACTGGTGGGGCGGTGCGTCAAAGTACAAATAATGCACCAGGATGTTAAAGTACATAGCGCACTACCCTTATCAGATATATTTTTACGTACTGTGTTGGTAAACACGTGCAACGGGGAGTTCATGTTTACCAAATGAACCATCGAGAAATGTAACATTGTGTTGCAGTGCACCCAATAATATTTTTGGTGGCATCGTGCACAGTGCGATAGTAACGACCAAAACACATCATAATAAATTCTATACTAGAAAATTTGTTAAAGTTTATGTGACGGTGAAAATATGTTAGTTACATGCACCAATGCATGTAGTGAACGTATACGCACCACGTTTTCTTCTTCTAATTTTAAATAATTGTTTACCTGCATTAATATTTAATTTATTTTTTGGTTTAAGTGATGCATATGATAAAAGTAATGCACTGGGGTGTATGTGTTGTAATGTAGTGCCTCCATGCGGTACCATTTTCCAACACACCACATAACACTGTAGAACATATTTTGTTCGGTGCGTTAGTTTACACTGACACACTAGTCACAGTGCTCACAATATCCATGGGTGCACCGTTGATGGTGCGTGACTGTGTTTTGGCGCACCGTTAATGCAATTATCTTATTTTTTGAAGGAAGTTATTTTTCTGTATTTATAAATAAATTTACCATTAAGTATTATTTTTTAATGTTTTACATATGAGTGAGGTTGATGTATTTCATATGTTAATAATGCAGATACGTGAGCAGAGAGGGAAGCAACAAAAGCAACAGGAGTAGAGGGTGGACTTGCACAATGTTGTATGGGAATGGGAGTCGAGGGAGAGGGATTTTCACCCTCACCCTATTACTCCAATGACTCATTCTCTCTTGAGGGATGTAGGCCTCCTTAAGTACTATGAGGAGGCTACATCCCTTAAAGGGCACTCCAGGTTGTTGGTGCATCTGATCTGTGGATGGGATGTCCATCGACATGCTTTCTGTGTGGGTTCAGATCAATGGTACTGTTGAGGGTAAATATTGTCGTTTAATAAGTGCCCAATCATTTAATTGTCAACCCAAGGAGTTCATAAAGTTATGAAGAACATGCACAATATATGCAGGATTGAATCTAATTTAACCTAATCTAATGTTGAAGATACACATGAAATTGAATTGTTAATCTAATGCAGGAAGTTGAAACACATGACTTGGAATTGAATTGTTGAAATACACAACTGAAATGAAATTGCGTAAATGAAATTAACATGGAAATGGAAAATTGCATCAAAGGAAAACAACATGTGAAGAGCAACACTACAACACGTGTGAGCTCACACTAACAATAAAACAATCTCAATTACATTACAATGATCAAATGACAAAATAATGAAATCATGAAACTAATCAAAGAAATGAATATGAACCACATGACTAACTCCTATAATTGATTTCTAATCATTTTCCAATCTAAATATAATCTCCTTCTAATCCCATAATGACTAATTACTTTCTCATCCTAATGACTACTCCCTCATGATGATAGAGCACTCTCTTTTATACATGAGAGCTTTGAAAATAAGATAAGCATCTCATAATTACAGATCCACTTTTCTCTAAACCAATTTCCCATTATTGAAAAATATGATCCCTTCAAATCCCTGCACATATCTCTCATAAATCTTGGATAAGATATGCTATCCATTCCCCGTGATCTTTTCCTTGAAATAAACTTGAATAATTATCTCCTCAAATCTTGAAATTGTGGAGGAAATATTCGAGAAGTATTTTTGAATTAATCCTTCACATATTCCTACACATTACAAAACTCACACATTTTTGAGATATATATGAAAACATGTTGATTTTCTAATATTTAATCATAAATTCTCTTTTAATACTAAAATGAAAAATAATAAGGTGAAACCCAAATGTATTTATGAAAACGGTATAATGAAAGGTAAATGGAATAATGGAATATGGATGAATGACAGGAATAGTGAAAGGAAAATAGGATGAAAATGCGACATTTATGAGACCCAACATTCCCCCCCAACTGAACTTGTTGCATGTCCTCATGCAACTGTGCATAATTTTTTTTTTCTCAATTTTGGCTTTGCATGATTATATTTCTTAACAATAAAGACGATGAAAATCCTCTCCCCCCCCAACTGATCTTGTTGCATGTTCTCATGCAACCTTGCATGGTTATTCTTTAGGACTTTTGGCTTCTTAATGAAATCATCCCATGATGTGAAATACATGAGTAATACTCCATGTTTCTGATGGTTGGTTCTTGTGTGACAACCATGAATATAACAAATGTTGGTTCTTTTGTTAACAAGATTCATTTCATTTACTTATTTTCTCGCTGCAATAATATTTTAAGAACACATGCATTGGAAATAACAATCCATCAACATGCATAAGAAAGCCTTTTCTTCATGTTATGAATCATGCCAAGATAGATCAATAGCTGGAATAAAAGTGCAACAAAGTGTAGTTCAGAAGAAACATGTTGGTCAACAATATATGAGGTGATGAATGTGTAAATGGAATCAAATGGTAATGAATACCAATTGAAGATGTGTTATGTGTATGAAAATACCAAAGGCAATGGAACATGGTGAGGGAATTTTCCAAATTCATTCATTCTAGCATGTAAGGAATTGGATGATTAAAGAGTACAAAACAACATACCTCCACTTACCCAAAAAGTAGATGAACTATGCAATAGGGATGTAGCTACTACTGGATCAGGAAAAATGTGATTGCTACTGTCGCTGCAACTAGATCATGGAATGTGAAGTGAAGGAATCTAAAATTTTGATTGGCTGTATGAATCAAAAGATGAAGTTTGAAAGTGGAACTGTGGTACTCTCATATGGATGGAAAAGTACTGCTGCAACTGCTGATGGAGTCATGAAAAAGTGTATAGTCTTCACCCGCTACTAAACCCGTTGGTACAATTCTAGTCATGCAAATGACTGTGTCAATGTCGAGCATGAAAAAAATTCACTGGATTACTGGCCATTGATGAATATCATTAACCAATGCGAGGCAAACTCACCATTGATGTCAATGAGTGCCAAGGTACCTAAGTACATCTTGCAAAGTGAAAATAGTTGTATTGATGTCGAACCACTTACAAGATCTAACAAGCAAGGGACATTGATGTATTCCCATGATTGTTAGTGATATAAATTACCATTAAGGCATAAAAGCCTCAAGGTACACATAAGGACTCTAGTCTCTATCCCAGATAAGGTGTTGAGGTCGATGGGGAAAGACTTGTTGAAAGGTGGGCCTTAAGGAATCCCATGTCAATCAACGTGAGTTAGTGAAAAATTATTGGTATAACTATAGATGAAAATATCTCAGTAGAAATAGTTTGTATGGAAAGGAAAACAAGGCAATGTAGTCATGTAAAGGGAGTTGAACGGTTTTATTCGCAAGGCAAAAATATGAACTGAAAATGGAGAAAACTGTATACAACTCAGAAAGGTAGGCATGTGGTAAGTCATGATGGATAAGGAAATGAAATGGTGGACTCCAACATGGATGACTAATGTTCTTGGAAGGAGAAATATGGGTAAAAAATTCATGACGCAAATGGTTTTATGAAATATTTTTGTGTAACGACAAACGTCATGTCATGTGTGATGAAAATTAGCTCCTTCAAGATGTCAACAAAGCATGTTTTTTCGGAAAAATTCTGTGATTCTTGAAAATCACTTCGGCATGAGATTGGATCGTCTTCAAACCTGTAAAGTCTTAGTACTAATCCTGCATGAAAAATGTGAGATCTTCGAAAAATATAAAATACAGGAATGAGTATGAATACGAGCAAATCAAATTTCAAAAAGTGTGTTTTACCCGTTTCCCTTTGCGTGCAAGCTTTGTCATCGATTGTTGTTGAAGTGACTCAAGAAACTAAGTTAGCGTAAATGTAAAAACATTATTTTGATATTGTTTTCAAGAATGATTGAAATCCATTTGCAATTTGTATTATTATTATTAAATTTTTTAAGTTTTGATTTTCTTTTTGTGTGTGATGGCTCACCATTATATTATTTCATTAAAATAAATATTTACAAATTTTCACTGCAAATTTATTATTTCAAAATGCATTTGGATAACTCTCCCTTTTGTAGCAATGGATAAGCTTTTTTCATTCTTTTAATCTAAACTTATGTATAAACAAGATCATCTCTCCATAGTAAATACAAACTTTCAATCCATAATAAAGTTAAAAACATTAATAAATATATAGAATTTAAAATATATGGTCGTACAATAATAAAATTATCATGCCCATAATTAAATATTTCCACACATTCAACAAATAAAACTCATCTATCACCAAGATTGCAACATAAACCATCCACATCAACATTACCCCAACATAAAGGTGTGTCTTTGAAGTTGGTGCAATCATTGTTTTTGTTGCATGTAGCATTAGGTGTATCAAGGAAATAAAATTTTATATTAGTCACTGTTTTTCTGGCCTCTATGACCATCGAAGGATCTTGCACTGCAAACATGATGACAATTATTGCGATCAACGCCATAAACAATTCCAAGCTTCTCGCTCCTGCCATTAAGAGAATATAATTTCTCTTGACTTCTCACTCCATAATTTCCCCATGGAATCAAAGAAGGCCTTCATCTGAGATGCCATTGCACCAAACCTAGTGGGAAACCCAAACAATAGCCCATTTGGGGCAATCAACTCTTCAACAATTATGACAGGAATGGACTCATCCTTGAGAGCTTCTTAGTGAGAGGAGATATAATCTCAAGGTGGATGCTTGAAATCTTAGCTACGTAATCCAAGACTTTGAAAACAAACTGGAGATAGCTAGGGCCACACCCAGGTACTTGGAGAAAAATTGCAAATTTCCAAATGGGAATGCCATAACCATCAATGATGGAAAATTCCAATGCGGAGAAGTCTTGTTCCAATGTTTTGTCATCAATAAGGAAGCACTTGAAAGTAACCTAGACTGTACATGTTAGCATCAATGCTCCCTCGAAAGGCACTCGAAAAAAATGTGAAAGAAGAAGATGTGGAGTTTTCAAAGAGCATGTCTATCTGGATTTGAGTGCTCTCCATCCATCACAACAAGGAAAAATATTCCAACTAGTTCAATCCACAATGGTTTGTCGAGGGCATGCAATTTTATGAGTGATGCATGCCCAACCCACACATATATGTTTTGTTCAAAGCCTGGGTGATTTTGGCTGACTTAGCTGCTCCATTGGGAGAATTATATTCAACATTGTTGGCAGTTAGATTGAGCTCATCCCAAGCCTCAATCCATGTTACCATGACATCTACTAGCTTCTGGAAATACAGATCTACTTTCCCAAGACTTTCCTTTACCTTCTTTGACAATTCAATGTAGCATTGTTGCATATAGGTACCTGCATTCTCTAATATTTAGTACAAATTTCTATAAGTTACCAAAGGACGAGGATGAAGACAAAAAATATTTTATGATCATAACGATTATTTTCTGAAGGAATCAAGTGGGTAAGGAATAGTTGCACAGTTAGTTTCATGAGAGATAGCTGCCAAGTCACAAATAAAGAAGAATATTTTGGAATCTATCTCCT
Source organism: Picea engelmannii (assembly GCA_009831015.1). Classification (NCBI taxonomy): domain Eukaryota; kingdom Viridiplantae; phylum Streptophyta; class Pinopsida; order Pinales; family Pinaceae; genus Picea; species Picea engelmannii. The sequence continues at coordinate 150,891 of ML804403.1, forward strand.
TCCATATTCAATGAACTAACCAAGATTTCAGGTTGTTTTTCTTGTGAATTTGAGTGGAGTTGCAACAAACTTACCCAAATAACCTATTTGCAATCCCTCGAGAAAAAAAATGGTTGACTTATTTTTCTTATTGCATTTTTTTCTCACAAAAGATTTCTCTGTGGGTCAAACTATCCCTATAGTTATCAACAAGATAAATGAGTCGACTGCCATTTTCGAATCTAATTTTTTTTAACCCTAGAATTATGATGCATGTTTACATTCTTGAAGTTTGTAAATCAAGATTGTTTTAGCATCAACGACTGCAATGCAATGCTTTCCAACTTTGACAAAGACCAAATGCTCCACAACGTTCTGATCCATATTCCCTTATTGTTTCAATGTATAGGGTTAGTTTCTAGGCTATAGGATGAGGGCGATGGATGGCATTACTACCACTCAACAAGAAATTCTGACCACCAATTGAGCTTGAGAAATAAGTTACTGGAGGTCATCCCCCTAGACATCTGCAATTGGCACATTACCGTGCATTCTCTTCTGAACAAATTTAACTGCATCCATCCTTGCTGCATTAGCCACTCTGTTAGAAACATAAATAGATTTATTTACTCTTTCATCAAATCGAGGATTTTCAAATTCCTTTTCTTCTACTCTCCTTGCTTCCTGTACAACATTCAATACTTTTGAATGTTTCACAGCTATGGGGGATCTTGGCTGATAATTCTGTGTACTAGGAATTGTTAAATATATTGTAACCTCAACAGTCTGACAATACACTGCCAGCTGTCCTGGCCAGCTGTACTTTCTATTCTTGTTTTGCTTGAGCCTATTTAGCTCAGCTATTTCCCTCATTGTAACATCTTCAGATTTACTTCTTCATTCTGTACTATTCTTCATACATTCTAATATACTGTTTTCTGTTCTATTCTTTCTCTCTGCATTTCTTGCTTCACAATTTATCATGGTATCAGAGCTTCAACAGTAAGACTCTTCACACAACCTGGAGAGAAACACAATCTTCACAGCACAGAGCTTCATAGATCTTGAGAGCACGCGACACCGACTTTTCACAAAGCTTGGAGAGTTGTTCGTCATACTCTCGAAAGATCCTCGTAGGAAACTTCCACGAGGAAAAAGACTGTCTTACGTTCAAAAGATCACCGTAAGAAGCTTGCAGAGGTTGCAGAGCATACTACGCTTGAAATAACGAGGAAGCAGAGACCGAGAAAGAAGAAACTTTAAAGATTCTTGTAATCTTTTCAAGAATCGTCAAAGATTGAGAAAGAAGAGCTGCAAAATGGAAGAACGTTTAAAGAACTCGAAGAATTCGTTCAAAATCGTTAAAGATCGCTGTAGAAGGAAACAACGTTTAAAGAATTGCAGGAATTCTTCAAATCTGTCAAAGATTGAAGCAGTAAATAAAGAACTCGTGAAATTCTTTCAAATATTTGAAAGATTCACAATTTTTTTCTTCCGCAGGAGAAAATTCCTTCAAATGTAGCAAAGATCGTGTCAAACACGCAAAGAACAACCATTGCAGCCATAAGATTTGACCTCCGAAGGGATCCGGAGTGGGAAACCAGTTTAGAGGGGACGAAGAGAGCGCGGAAAAGGCGAAAGCATTTCAGCTGTTAGATCTAGCGCAAAGGACCGACAACCATTGGATCAGGGAGAAAGTGCATGAGGTTTAGTCCTCTGTAGCGCCAAGGAGAATTTTGACTTGTGAAGTCACGAAATCCCGACATCATCTGGACCGTCCATCCAGAAACACATGGCGAGATCTCGGCATTTCGCTGACTCACAAGGTGTAAAGGTCAGAAGACTGCCGTGAGAATTCACGAATCACAAAATTCTGAGTCATTTTGGACCGTTGGATCAAGAAAGATCGTGAGCCATCGATCTTATCCCATCACAAAATCGATAATCGGGAGTTGGAAGCACAAAGGTGATTTCACTCCAAAAACTCCGATACGTGATATCGTGAAATCCCAAGAGGACTTGTAAGCCGTCCATCTCAGAGGACAGGTGGCACCAGATCCAAGTGCCATTCACATTTTGGCATTTCAGAGTTCACGTTTTTGAAAGACCGTCGCAACAAGAGTTCTAAACTCGTGAAATCGCGATACGCGAAATAGCGATAAGATCTCAATCGTCCACTAGTTCAGACACGTGGCAGACATCGAGGAAACCTTCGGCGTTTCGGCATCCGGGGTTTCAAGTTGACAGAGAAGCTGTGTCAACGGAGCATCGCAAGTCATGAAATTGTGAAATGACGAGGACCGTCCATCTTGAAGGGACGTGTGTCGTAAATCCAAGGGCTCGGGAAAAGTCTTGAAAGGGGAGAGTCCATCGACATATCGGGATTCGGAAAATCACGCATCCTGAGGACAAGGAACTCGAGCACTTTGGAAGCACGAAGTCCGAAATCCCGACAAGAGGAAAGATCCATTTTTGGGGCCCAACTGACATCATCTCGTCCAAACGAGGTTTCTTTATGGTGAAGACCCTGTAAACGATCGGAGCCATCCATCTTGAGGACACACGTGGGCGAGATCGAGAGAGTCAATCGGCGTTTGGCATTTCGCGGATCCTGGAGACGCGACATCCGAGACATATCACATCGTGAAATCGTGAGGAGAGATCTGTGCCATCCATCTGCTGGGACACGTGGTGGAGATCAAAGGAATCGGGAAAGTCCCGAAAGGAATGAGCCATCGCAAAATCAGAGATCGAGGAATCGAGGAGTCAGGAGAGCTCGAAATTAGGGTTCACGAAGTCCCGATTCGCGATATCTTGATAAGATCTGGATCATCAGATCACATCACGATCTGGACCGTTGATTTGTCCAAAGGCAAATTTCGCGTTTCGACAAATTGAAAGGAAAAAAACGGGAAAATCCCGTAGCGCTTTAACAGTAAGGCACGTGGTCACATTGCAAGGAGACTAAGGGCCAAATTCAAGCCCGATAAGCTCCCTTCGGCCATCGACAAATCGGTGTTTCGGCCATAGGAGGTAAATACGAAATTTCCCTCTGTACTTCTGCAATTTGTTTTTTAAATTTAAAATCATGGCTTCATCTAGCAATTTAGGACCAACTCAGGGTCTGATTCTTCTTGGAAAGAATTACGAGTTTTGGTCTCTTCGGATGAGATCGTTCTTGCAAGCACAAGAGTGTTGGAATCCAGTGGATCTTGGATATGTGGAACCAGATCTCGCCACCCTCACTACCATGACCAATCCACAGAGAATTGCTCAGGCAACGTTGAGGAACAAAGAAAATAAAGCCAAATTCTGGATTCAAAATTCTGTGGATGATTCGATTTTCTCAAAAATCACAGGCACTGATACTTCAAAACAGGTCTGGGACATCCTTAAATCTTCCTATCAAGGAAATGATAGGGTAAAAATAGTCAAACTGCAGACCCTGAGGATGCAATTTGAGACTCTAAGGATGACAGAGTCCGAAAATGTCGATCAGTTCATGACCAGAGTCATGGGAATCGTGAACCAGATCAGACTGACTGGTGAAACCATCAATGATCAATGAATTGTTGAGAAAATCCTCAGAAGTTTACCCAAGAAATTCAAAATGGTTGTAACATCAATCCTTGAATCCAAGGATCTGTCAAGTTTTTCAACAGATGAGTTAATTGGTTCTTTGGTGACACATGAGACCAGACTGCATCTCACAGATGAGTCAATCTCCAATGCCTTCAAAACTCAATTCTCCTTCAACAGAGGGAGAGGCAGAGGAAGAAGCAGAGGTCGCCAAGGAAGAGGGAACAATCAAATTAATCCTCACTCCAGTGGAGGAAACAAACAACAATTTTCGAATCAAAATTTCCAAGGTCAAAGACAACAACAACAAAATCAACATGAGAGTTTTCAGCCTCAAAGAGGCAGAGGGAGAAGATCAAATGACAAAACAAGCATACAATGATATTACTGCAAAAAGTATGGGCACTATGAATCTGAATGCAGGAAGAAGCAAGCATATCATCTCTTAGGCAGAGCACATGTGTCAAATCACACGGGAGAAAACTCAGGAGGTATGCTTCTCTCATGCCACAAGACTGAAGAACAACCTAAAGATCTCTGGTTGCTGGACAGTGGATGCAGCAATCACATGACAGGTAACAAAGATTTACTTTCATGCATTGATTCTTCAATCTCATCTGATATTACACTTGGAAATGATTATTTAGTCAAAGTTCAAGGAAAAGGAATTGTTCCTATTCTTACTAAACAGAATGTAAAGAAAGACATAAATAATGTCTACCATGTTCCAGATCTGAAACATAATTTGTTAAGTGTAGGACAACTCATTGAAAAAGGCTATAAGGTAATTTTTGAGGGAGCATCTTGCAAAATATATGACAAATACCCCAGCAGGAAATTAATTTCTGAAATCCACATGACTCCAAATAGGATGTTTCCCCTTACCCTCAGAACTGCAAATCTGAGTCAACCCTATGCACAGAGTGCATCAACCTTGAATGAAACAATAGTTTGGCATACTATATTTGGACATATACCATTTCAGAGTCTAATTCTTCTTCAGAAGAACTCCATGGTCAAAGGACTTCCTATCTTTAAAGAGCAAATTCCCCCATGTGAGTCTTGCATACTTGGAAAACATAAGAGAACCAGTTTTCCACAGCCTTCCAATCAAGCCAAACAACATCTTGAACTTGTTCACACTGACCTATGTGGACCAATGCAAATAGAGTCAATAGGTGGTAGTTTTTACTTTCTAACGTTTATTGATGATTTCGGCAGAAAAATATGGATCTATTTTCTCAGACACAAGTCTGAAACTTTTGCAAAATTCAAAGAATTCAAGGCAGAAGCTGAAAAATAGAGTGGCAAATATATCAAAGCACTCAGTCAGATGGAGGAGGAGAATACAACTCCATAGAATTTGCAAACTTCTGCAAATCTCAAGGCATCATCATGCAAACAACAACAAGGTATACTCCATAGCAGAATGGAGTGGTTGAACGGAAAAATCAGACAATAATGAATATGGAAAGAACACTTCTCAAAGAGAAAAGTCTGTCAAAAACTTTTTGGGCTGAAGCAGTAGCATGCTCAGTTTATCTTTTGAATAGATCACCAACCACCAGTCTAAAGATGAAAGTTCCCCAAGAAGCATGGAGTGGGACAAAGCTAAATGTAGTGCATCTAAGGACATTTGGATGCATAGCAGACGCTCACATACCTTCCAAATTAAGGAAGAAATTGGATGACAGAAGTGAGAAATGTATTTTCATTGGATATAGTGAAACATCTAAAGCTTACGGGCTTTACAATCCAATCTCAAATAAATTAATTCTCAACAGAGATGTAAAATTTCTAGAAAATCAATTCTGGAATGATTCAGAAAATCAGCAAATGGACAGTCAAAATCCATTGCTACCAAGTTCTGAAAATGCAAAAATTTCAGGACAGCAAGTAGCTCAAACCATTCTTCCAAGATTGCAGGTACAAGGACAACCGGATAACTCATAGGATAACTCAACCTCCAGTAGAGAATCATTCTCTAAACCACAGAATTAGAGAACTCGAAGTTTGAGAGAAATCCATCAACAGTTGGATGACTTTGAACAACACAACCTTTTTGCTTTAATGTCATGTCAACCTACATCTTTTAAGGAAGCAACTAAGGAGCCACATTGGGTTCAACCCATGAACCAAGAAATTGACTCCATTGAGAAGAACAAGACATGGGATCTTGTTGATTTTCCAACTCACAAAAAGAGTATTGGTGTCAAGTGGGTTTACAAAACTAAACTCAATGAAAAAGGGCAGATTGAAAAGCACAAGGCA
>ML804403.1:156769-169800 GCA_009831015.1 Picea engelmannii
GGATGTCAAGTCAGCATTCCTGAATGGTTTCTTAGAAGAAGAAGTTTATGTCGATCAACCACCTGGATTTGAAGTCCAAGAGCACCCAACCAAAGTATATCGGTTGAAGAAAGCCTTGTATGGCTTAAAGCAAGCTCCAAGAGATTGGTACAACAGAATTGACACTTATCTGATCAAAAGAGGTTTCAGCAGAAGTCAAAATGAGCCAACTCTTTACACCAAAACAAATCAACATAGTAAAATTTTGATTGTATGTTTATATGTTGATGACATGATCTATACAGGAAATCTTGAGTTAACAGATTTTAAACATGCCATGCAATCTGAGTTTGAGATGACAGATCTTGGCATCATGAAATATTTTTTAGGGATTGAGGTTCATCAATCAGCCAAAGGCATTTTTGTCTGTCAACAAAAGTATGCAACAAACATCCTCAAAAGGTTTCGCATGGAAAAATGCAATCCAGTGGAAACCCCCATACCATTAGGCACAAAATTAAGCAAGAATGATGAAGGTCCTATAGTGGACTCTAATCTATACAAAAGTTTAGTAGGCAGTTTGTTGTATCTTAGAGCAATTAGGCCTGACATCATGTATGCAGCTAGCCTTGTTTCCAGATTCATGGAATCACCCAAAGATTCGCACTGGAAAATGGCAAAACGAATTTTGAGATATGTAGCAGGAACACTAAATTTTGGCTTATGGTACACTAAATCTGATTGTAATCAACTCTCTGGTTACGCAGATAGTGACTTTGCAGGCAGCCTAGATGATAGGAAAAGCACATCAGGACATGTTTTTCAACTGGGCACGAACCTCATCTCATGGGCATCAAAGAAGCAACCAATTGTTTCAATATCTTCTGCAGAGGCAGAGTATGTCGCTGCTACCTCAGCTTCTTGTCAAGCTGTGTGGTTGAGAAGAATATTGAGAGATATGCCACATACAGAAAATGATTCAACTCCTATATTCTGTGACAATACTTCAGCAATTGCTTTATCTAAAAATCATGTGTTTCACAAGAAGAGCTAACACATTGACACTCGTTTTCATTTCATACGCGAGTTAGTCAATAATGGTGACATTGCACTACAATTATGTGGTTCTCGAGATCAGCTTGCTGATATATTTACAAAGCCACTAGGAAAGTCAGTTTTTGATTTTCATAGACAACACCTAGGCATAATCAGTGCTGATGTTTGTAACTATTGAGTTTAAGAGGGAGTGTTAAATATATTGTAACCTCAACAGTCTAACAGTACACTGCCAGCTGTCCTGACTAGCTGTACTTTCTATTCTTGTTTTGCTTGAGCCTATTTAGCTCAGCTATTTCCCTCATTGTAACATCTTCATATTTACTTCTTCATACTGTACTATTCTTCATATATTGTAATATACTGTTTTCTGTTCTATTATTTCTCTCTGCATTTCTTGCTTCACAATTTATCAGGAATCTCTAAAACACCATTCATAATGATGACCATTGGAAAAATGGTAAAAAACAAACCCATGCATTTTGTCTGAAAAATACTCTCCAACATAGGCATCACCATTTCATAAGTGGTAGTATTCGAGGCCATGATTGACGCCCCACTTAAACTCCCCAACACACCTATTGCCATCTTCACAAGTGTGGACGCCGTAGCCATGGCTTTGCGCATTAGACCACTCCCTCGTATAGACATCTCCAACGTAAAACCTGTAAAACCCATAACCATGCCTAAGGCCTTGCCTATACTGCCCCCTATAGCAACTTCTAGACCGAAAGTTAAAAACGAGAGACGTAGCAAGAATGATACAGTTTCAGCTGTAATTTCATCCTGAAATTCGTTTGGTAATTTTTTTGTTTGTTTGTTTATATATATATATATATATTGTAATGTTTTATCATTCACACAATCCTTTGAAACAAAGGAAACTATGGAAAAATTAGCAGAAATCCGTTAACAAATGCAAAGGGAAATTTTCCAAAACATCAAGCATGATTACATTCATTCAGAGAAGTGCCATCAACTAATCATCTTCAAAGCTTAATTGCATATCAATCTTCCTTCCATGATGTGCCTTCTAGGAGTTCCATCGACCCACAATAACAACTCGATATTTGTCCTTTATGATGGGTTCAATAAGAAATACATATCTACCTCCAATAACAAAATGACACTGAAGCAATAAAGTCCATAGCTTTGATAAATTCATCACTCCAAATGGTCATATATTTATTGATTCAACATTATTAATAGATAAGTATTAATTATTCACAAAACTGAACAATATTTAGATTTCGTGTGAATTAGAGAGCAATGAAAAACATTTGAAGCAATAGTTATGGGATTTCATATGTTTACATCGACGATTGAATCTTAGGACTAGAAATAAAACTAAATTTGCACACATTCCTAATCCTTCCATTGTTTCTCTGGATCAAAAACATATTACCAAGAGTCCAACCCATATCCATCGAAATAATGGAACACAAACCTTGCATGAAAAACAACAAACTTACGTCCAATAGTTTTGTATTCTGTGCTGCATGAAGAAGGGTCCTGCCATAGTACTGTCTTTTAGTTTATGCTGCAACAAGTTACCAACGACCACTCTAACAACTCCTACAATGACTTACGAATTTATTTGATATGACATAAACATAAGGTTATAGTTGATCATAGCTAGTCTTATTGACAGGAAAGAGGTGGTCACGGAACCATATACCCATAAAATACTCTACCTCCTCCTCGAAATCTTACTCCATCGAGATGGAACCATAGAACTCGACCTTTGACCTCTACACTCTACCTCGGAAAAAAAAAACCATAGCCTTAGACCATATCCCTTGACCTCACTTATCGCTATGGAATAGATGTTCCCACTTGCACGTGCATCAATTTTAATGCTTACTTACGTTGATTCACAATTCGAGGATCAAACACTACAGGAGGGGATATATGATTCATTCCACATAAGTATAGAAATTAAGGCCAAGTCCACGTGCAACCACTAGTCTAGGTTCACCAAGGCCACAAATTCGTTCCTGTTCACATAAGGCAATCAGTCTGCCCAGTCCAAGTAAGGAAGGAAACCAATCGGTCAAGATTTTAATTACCAATAACACACCCATCCTCTCATATTTTAACAAGAAAATCTTGGAGTGATACAATCCGTCCATCCCCCAACATAATTCCAATTGGTTTCCAATTTCACTCTAGACAAATTCACATTTCAAAATGAAATTTAAAAACCACAATTAGAACCCAATCAATACCCGACTTTAAATTTCAAGTTGTATTTCTACTGCCATTTTCACAATGAGTGTTCAATCGAGGCATGGTCAAAATGTGAATCGCAATCCAACAATCTTCTTGATATGAAAATATAGTGATAGGAAAATATGGCAGTAGCATTGGGCATGGTCAAAATGCGAATCTGTGTAGTAAATCCTTTTCGGCCTTCAATACATTTCATGAATGGTTGCCAAGTTGGTATACCTATACCCATGATAACCACAATGAACATGCACTTCTTCACGAGCAACCATTCATGAAATATGGTATCAAGAGATGCATAAACTTCTTCACAAGCTATAGACACCTTCATCCTTCCACGCTGATAAACCAACAAACATATCTCCCATCGCTAGATTTCATCCTTTGAATCTACACGTTCAACCTGCCATAGACAATAATTAAAAATAAACATTTTTCCAATCTGCCTCATTGCTTTACAGTTTCTGCATAACTTATTCTGAAATGAATTCCAATTAATATTGTTCTATTATACAATGATTGGTTGGCTAATGGTTTGAAATGTTGTACCCTTTGTGATTAGCAAACCACCATACCAATATACCGCGTAGGAATCAATAATTTGGCAGATTTCATTTTGGTGTCGTTGTCATGGAGTTTGTAAAATTATGAAGAACATGGATAGTATATGTAGGATTGAAGATAATTTAACCTAATCTAATGTTGAAGCTATAACTAGAATTGAATTGTTAATCTAATGTGGGAAGCTGAAACACACGACTGAAATGAAATTGCGTAAATGAAATTAACTGGAAATGGAAAATTGCATCAAAGTAAAAAACATGTGAAGAGAAACAAGAAAACACGTGTGAGCTCACAATAACAATAAAAAATCTCAATTACATTACAATGATCAAATGAAAAAATAATGAAATCATGAAACTAATCAAACAAATGACTATGAACCAAATGAATAACTGATATCATTGATTTCTAATCAATTTCCAATCTAAATATAATCTCCTTATTGTTAGACAACACATGTATTCCAATAGAGGACAAAAACCTTCAGTAACCACTCACATAACCAGATCAAAGATCAAAAGACCGATGTTTTGACATGGTAAAACCCCTACGGGGAAACATCCACGGTCCCAGTTAATGCGACCACTTGGAGCATTTTATTAATGCAAACGAAAAATATTACAGAGATATTTTACAAGAGAGTTTCTCACAATCGATCATCAAAAAATGACCCTCCATGCTCTTTAAATAGGGATCATGGAACAATAAGTTTTTAAGACATAGATCAATGGTTGTTAAGATCGAGGATAGTATGAACTGTCAGATCACTCTATGTCGGGAACATATCATGACCATCAGATTTTCTAACTACAAATGCATACTAATGCATACTAAAGAAACACACATTTACCTAATGACACATTAGACCAAGTAGATCTTAAATAACTCCAAAGTGTCTAAATATACCTTTAGAACAACTTGGGATAGGATTGAAGGATTTATAATGGTGACACAATAGAAGAAGGAAGGAGGCATTACAACCTATCCCCCCTTAATGACAACTTCCTGAACTCCTAACATAGATTGAAGTTTGGAAAACTTCACTTCTGTAAGAGACTTTGTGAAAATGTCTGCAACTTGATATTCTGTAGGGAAAAAGAGCACTTCAATAACTTGATCATGAATGAACTTTCTGATGAAGTACATGTGTAGCTCAATGTGTTTTCTATGTTGATGTTGAACTGGTTCTTTGGCGAGCTTAATGGAACTTTGATTGTCACACAAAAGTCTGGTCGGATGTTGTTGCTGGAATCCAAACTCTAAAAGGATTTGTCGAAGCCACAAGGCTTCCTGACTTGCATTTACTGCTACTCAGTACTCTACTTCTGTTGAAGAAAGTGCAATAGCCTGTTGTTTCTTACATGCCCAAGTGACAGGTCCTGAACCAAGGCTGAAAACATAACCTGCAGTAGAATTTCGATCATCAGGGTCACTGGCCCAATCTGAATTAGTGAAACCAACCAATAAAGTAGTCCCCCCTGAACTATAATGTATCCCGAACTGAACTGTACCACAAACACAGTGAAGTATCATTTTAGCTGCTTTCCAATGGATTTCATGGGGTGTTTGCATATACCGAGAAACAAGACCAAAAACAAAGGAAAGATCGGGACGGGTATGAGTCAAGTATAAGAGGCTACCAACTAACTGACAGTATAGGGCGACATCAACTTCGGGAGAAGTACATGTGGCATTAATCTTGACTTCAATCTGGAAGGGAGAAGGGGATGGTTTACAATCATCCATGTGAAAGCAACGAATAAGGTCACAATCATACTTAGACTGGGAAATAAAAAATTCCTTCATTGGTTTGTAAAACTTGGAGGCCAAGGAAAAACATAGTTGATCATAGCTAGTCTTATTGAGAGGAAAGAAACACACTCAGAAACACATTTTTACCTAACGACACATTAGACAAAGTAGATCTTAAATAACTCCTAACTGTCTAAATATCCTAACACTTCTAATCCCATAATGACTAATTACTTTCTCATCTTAATGACTACTCCCTCATGAAGAGAGAGCACTCTCTTTTATACATGAGAGCTTTGGAAAGAAGATAAGCATCTCATAATTACATATCCACTTTTCTCTCAATCAATTTCTCATTATTACAAAATATGATCCCTTCAAATCCTCACACATATCTCTCATAAATATTGGATAAGATATGCTATTTATTCCTCATGATCTTCTCCTTGAAATAAACTTGAATAATTATCTCCTCAAATCTTGAAATGGTGGAGGAAATATTCAATAAGTCTTTTTGAATTAATCCTTCACATATTCCTAAACATTACAAAGATAACACATTTTTGAGATATATATGAAAACATGTTGATTTTCTAATATTTAATCATAAATTCTCTTTTATACTAAAATGAATAAAGTGGAAAATAATAAGGTGAAACCCAAATGTACTTATGAAAATAGTATAATGAAAGGTAAATGGAATAATGGAATATGGATGAATGAGAGGAATAGTGAAAGGAAAATAGGATGAAAATGCGACATTTCTGAGACCCAACAATTACCATCCCACTAAGGAGGATATTTACTTTATCACTAGGATATCTAAGAGAGGAGAGGATTCTCCCCAATTCCCATATGTCCTACTAAGTGTTTCCACTAAGAGTCAACTCATGTACTCTCATCGATATATTGGGGTTGATGTACTATCCCCAACTAATTTTTAGGTGTCGGGTGGATAACTGAAAATCACCTCTTTCGGTGCAGAGGAGGTTATGTGCCTCTCACTCTTAATGACTACCATAACCCATTTTAATAGTGATGGGTAGTGCATTAGCGACCCTCTTTTGTATTATGTTGATTCATTGGTACATCATCCACAGTGTATCATATGGTCTACCATTTTTTTGTAGCAGTTGTGTATAGTGCTCGACAAATGTCAGGCTATGATACATGGGAGGTCGAACTTCCCATTTTCCTTAGAGTTTTTTTTCTTATTTTTTGAGAGGTTTCTAGAGATGAGGTCAACTTTTGTCTGTCAGCCTCCTAGGATGAGGACTCATGTGAGGATGCACATGTGGGGGGAGATGATGCCCAAGAGGGGCCAAGTGGATTTTCCGGCCAGGATTGTGCCAAATGCACTGAGGCTACTAGGCAGTGCGACATATCACATGTTCGTCATGGTGTCATGTCCTTATGCGGGTTTAGATTGGTGAGGGTGTCCAAACATCCTCTTCACAATAGATGAGCTACCATATGATAGAGGTATATTAATGTTTTGTTTAAATTAATATAGTTTCATTTTATTGTCTTACTTAATTAGAATAAAATTAATTCTAACACGTTCTTTAACTTGTTTGATTGAATTGTTTAATGAATTAACTATGTAATTATTGTTTTGTACTATATATATTTTAGATATTGGCACTTTTTCAGGTGTAGATACCCGATGACATGCGCCATAGGCTGAATACCAAATTCAGGTTGGATTTGGGCGACTGACTCTCTCCACTTTTGACTAAGGTGGGAGTTCTCCCTACCCTGATGTGAGACATCAGGGAAGATCCTATGCCCTTGGATATTTGGAGGGAGATTCCGCATGATTTGATGCCTCTTATGCGTCATATCATTGGAGCTGCCAGGCTACTAGCAATGAGGAGGGATCCCGATGATAGACACTATTCTTCTTCCAATACAACCCATTCATCTAGTACCCCATCTATTGATGAGAGTGGCCTTGATAATCTATGATCACAATGATGATGGCATGTTAAATTATTAGATATGTGTGCTAGCTAATTAATGATGTTTATATGTGCTAGAGGTATATATAATTAGATTAAGTTAGCTAGAGAATATAGATGTGTATTTTATATGTTGTTTATGTTTGTTATAAGATGGTTATCATCATCATGTTTATTTTTATAAATTACAAAGTTCAATATGGTTGAAACTATAATTATAAAATTGAAACTATAATTGCATAGATAGTTCATTATACATATTCATTCTAACTAATTTTGTTTTTCAAAAAACAAATTACATATGAATAAATATTATTTTCCATTGTACTAATTACTCTTTTTGAATAGACTCTTTTACACTAAAAATTGATATTATAAAAAAATTATGATCTCCAATGATAAGCATTCTATTGGCTTTAAAATCTTATGGATGCAAATATTCCTATTGTTATTTTTGTCATTATTTCATAAGTTGATTGTTATCAAATTTTAAAATATTACTTCATTAATTTTGGTTTTACTCAACATTCGGGGCATAATTTTATAAATATTTTCAAAATAAATGATAAAAGTATGTAAACTAACAAACACTACTTTAGTTAAAAACTAAATTATCACAAATTATAGATTTAATTTTTTAATTATAAACCACATTTTTTGTTAATATTACTTTTAAATCTACAAAATAAATGAACATAAGCTCCATTTTTGAATCATCATGTTAACATATCCTAAAAAATGGTGTACTATTAAACATGCATATCAACCATATCATTACATCTAATTTTATCATCATAAAAGTAGAATTTCATATTCCATTAAAAGTTCAACTGGACATTTAACATTTTTCAGGATTTCACAATTGGAAATAATTAAAGAAGATGAAATATTTTTAAATATATGCAATGAAATATAAATATGTTCAAATAACAAACGTTCCATGCAATAAAAAATAATTTGAAAGACAAACACATTACACATCAAACTGACTATTAACCAACTAAAATTGTTCAAAGGTTTGTTATAGTTAACTTAACATTTCTTCTGTTAGAAGATGAATACAAAACAATATAATTAGTGAAATAAAGAATATAACAAAAAGATACAACAACAATATTAAATATTAAATAAAACATGTACATATCACTCTCTGTTGTCATCACCCTCATTATCTTCCTCGCTTGGCATGATAACACCGTTGTTCTCAAAATTTTGTTTTGATCTAGGGTCATGTCTTAATATAAACCACCAATCCCTATCCAACACATCTGGGTTAAAAAACACTTGGTTGCAGTGTTTTGGGAAAACATAAGTCTCCTTAGCTTCATCCCACTTCTTTTTAGAGTTGATACATATCATCCACTATCATGATCTTCTTTCACATTATTCCAATCAAAGGTGTCCCACCAATTGCACCTAAAATGACACATTGGAAAGAAGAGAAGTCCACTCGTATGATCTCTTGTATCTTTCCGACGTAACCTAACTTCCCTTGTATGGTGTTTTGATCGTAGTGGCTAGCATGACTATATTGGTCGAACTCGACTTCCACTCCATAGTCTTGTGCCATGTGTCCATCATCGACATCCTCTGTGCAAAAATGATTTCCATATGACCACATAGATGGGAACAAATGCACCTATAAAAAATGAACAAATCATAGTGTCAATATGTGTCTAATAACCCGACCATTAAAATATAAAATAATATAGATGTACTTACAATTCAAATGTGAATTATGAAGTTAAAAATTATGTATACAAAAATATTATTACCGAGTTGCTGCAACCAATCCCTATGTTTAGTGCATCCTCTTCTTCACATGGGTAATGACCAGATGCACCATATTTCTCTCTAAATTGGTCAATAACCCAACTGTTGGGGCATATCATTGGCATATTTTCTTTTAAATGATCAGGATAAGGCATGCTTCTACCATTTAATTGTCTGAATTCTTTCCTGTCACTTTCCCATTTCCTCCTCTTCTGTTCGTACAATGCGACCCACAACTGTGTTGCCTCCGAATTGTAAAGAATGAATTTATTGATGGCATAAATTTATGAATTCGTTGATTCATTCATGAAATCAAACCAACATATAGTACATATGAGATCATGAAAATAACATTATGAAGTTCAGTGTGAATAGTTACAGTGTAGAAATTTGATAAACGATAAGTCACTTACTATTTATTAATCTCCTTTTTCCATTCATTTGGAGAATCTCCCCTTCTCTTTAGTCTTCATCCCTTTCATTGTCCCAAATCACTGCACCTGGTGTGTTTTCGATCTGCTTGATGTACTCACTGGCATAATAAAAAGACTCATATGACATGTAACCCTCTTCCATGGACCCCTCAGGATTTTCCATTTGACGAACAAATCCTTTCAATTTATTCATGTACCTCTCTAAAAAAACATCCAATGATAGAATACCACCCCGAATAATTCAACCTCATATACTAGGTGAATTAGAATATGAACCTACAAGTCCATGAAACTCGACGGTAGTTCCTTCTCAAACATACAAACAATATCAACTATCTCTTGATGCCACCATGGAATTCTATCCATATGAATCTCCTTCAGATGTGATCCAACATACAAATGTAGATAATTTAGATATGACATGCCTTAGGTCATGGGGGAATTCATGTTTCACAAAACCATTGCACGAGCAGAGGATAATGACACTACAAAGTAAACACATAAAAAAATAATTATGTTTTATCCCATGGCATAAAAATAAAAATTACAAATAACAAAATCATATTTTTGACATACGTCGTACCTTTAGAAGGTTCAAATGATCATGTGATTTCAACCTTGACAAATGGTCTTGACACACAGTGAAGCAACGTCATAGGGAAGAACCATATAAAAAAGGCACCTTCACACCCAATATAACTTCCTTTGCCAAAGAAATATCTTCTTTCCTCAAAATCCATGGAACATCACTTTCTTTGAAAGACTAAGAGGGACCAACCTCTCCTCTACTTTCTTGTCTTGGCCAATGTTTATTTTTAGTTTTTGAATAAATAATATCTCTCCTCACATCCAATGTGTCACTTTATTTCGATGATATGTGCCTCCATAAAGAAGATGAAACATTTTTAATTATATGCATGGGATCCAGTAAGTGGGCAATATTAAGATGCTCCCAATAGGGGAGCCCATAAAATATAAATTTCATTTTCATCCCAGTGGAAAATTTCTCAACATAGGTGTCGAAGAATTATGGATCATCGAACATAGGCTCCCCATTTGAATAAATTTTTTACGTGATCTCCTTCTCCTTATCTCTCTCATATGCTCTAAGTCATTCTGCTGGTGTCATTATTGTATGAATTTGGGTTCTCTTTGGTTTACCATTGAAAGTGGATGTTTCTCTTCTCTAATGGTTCTCTTTTGGGAGGAATACACTCGAGCAGTCATACACTAGCTTTCATAGGTGGTTGGACCAGCTAGCCTTCATAGAGTGTCCAAAACATTTACATCCATGCTAGCCTTTAGTTACAAGACCTATGAAATTATTGTATACATAAAACATTAGCGTTTAAGAATAGAATGTCAATCACAATGAATAAAATATGAAAATAAATATTAATAAACAAATAAATAAACATGTTAATTACCAGAGAAAACTCCTAAGCCTAGATAATCATGTGTGGTGTAAGCACATATGCCATACAACATAAAAATCCTCTCTATTGTGTTGGGTCTTGATACATCCTATACATGTATCCCTTCCCATAATTCCTTCAATTCATCTACCAATGGTTGTAGGTAGAAATCCATATTCTTCACTTGTCTTCTACAAGGGACTATAAGAGTCAACATAAGATGTTCATTCTTCATGGACAACCATGGGGGATTATTGTTATTGATAACTACTATAGGCCAAACAAAATAGTTGGTGTTTTGGAGGAAATATGGGTTCACGCCATCCATTGCTATGCTGAGTCGTATACTCCATACTTCATCCTTGAATTTTTCTGGCCATGTATTCTCTATATGCTTCATGTCTATTGAATCTGTTGGGATTCAAATAACTCCTGACTCACTTCTATGTGAGGCATGCCATCCCTGCAACATAGCTAATTATTTGCAATGAAAGAGACTTTGAGTCCTTGGGATTATAGGCATGTGCCTCAATATATTATGAGGAGGACCATGTGATTTACCATTTTTATTTGATTTATGGTACCTATCATGCCCACATTTGAGACATATCTCTTTTTCTGCATATTCCCCTCTATATTGAATACAATCATTCAAACATGCATGATATGATATATAGTCAACACCCAACATTTTCAACAATTGCTTTACCTCTTCGCAACTACCGGGCAAAACATTATCACCAGGAAGAACCTTATCTTTGACTATCCTACAGTTAGTGGGAAAAATAATTATTGTACAAGGTCATTTAACGTTTATAAAAGAAACCATTTCTAATGTTGATTGTATTGTGACCAAATTTTGCAAAATTAATATAAGCCACTTACTGGTCAATTACCTCAATATTACTGATAAACATGCATTTGACATGCCAAACTTTGCTTTCATGTTGTAGCGTAACATTGTTGTCCCAAGTTGGGTAGACTTTGAACAAACACTAGGTCCAAAGAGAGGGGTGGTGGAAGTATATTTTAGGCTTTCAAAAATGGTATCATTGATATGAGCATCATCCCCTATCTCATCATTCTGGAATGCGTCTAACAACATTGTATCCATGGAAGTCGTATCCCATAAATAATCATCCATACCAACCTCTTTTTGATTGTCTCCATTGCCAACTTCTAATGAACTACAAATTTGGATACATTTTTATTCAGATTGACATGGATAAAAAAAAACAATGGGATAATCAAAACATAAATAAAATAAGTTAAACTTAATGGAGATTGAAAGGGATAACTCCGCGATGGACTTTGAACAATATGGAATGGGCTGGAATTTGAAGAATTGACCATTTAATCATATAATGAGATTTTCTCCCCACATTTCAATAAAATTAGCAATAAATTTTTCTGTACATATCTAAAATAAATTTCGAGGACCATACCACAATCTGAGTTTGAATATAGTTTTGAAACCATTTTTTAAGAATAAGGTGACATAAAACGTAAAATGTATACTGAAGTATTGCAATTCATGTGAATTCATCATAACAAATAATTTGAGATGAATATACTATTTTGTGTGCAAATTAAAGTTCAAATTGTTGGATCATGTTGTCATTGATGCCAATGGTTTGATTGATTGATGTCATTTATTGATGTCAAGTGATTGATTGATGTCAAAGGATTGATTGATTGATGATTGATGTAATATAATAGGTATTTTCCTTGATGAGAATGCATAGATGAAGATGGATCAATGAGTTGTCATTGATATATGATGAAGATGGATCGATGTGGTTCCATTGGTATATGATGCATTGTTGGAAAAATGTATAGATGACTCATTATTGTCTTATCATGATTGA
>ML804403.1:172207-192617 GCA_009831015.1 Picea engelmannii
GTTGCTGATAAACCCCAAGGATTGTAGTCCGTAATAAAAAGAAAATTGTACATACATCTTGTGTTCTTTGTGTTCATTGTGGTGATGATTTGTTGATGATATATTGTTGATATATGTTGCTGATATGTGCTCACATCTAAATGGTTATAAATGACAACAATGGGTAATGAATAAATGTTGAATGCTAATTGATGAGTTTTTGTGCAAGAGGGAATTTTTGGGAAAAAGAACCCCACACTCATTCACCCCCCCTCTAAGTGTGGTAGGTGTGTCCAACACAAATAACTTTAAAAGAATCTTGATGCACTTATAAACCATAAATGCACTAGTGTGCATACTAACAATAAGCACCGATGCATTGAAAAATATGTCAGACAGTTGGCTTAGGTTGATGGATAGTTGGTATGGATTGCTAGTTTTCATTGATTTCAACCATTGGAGAGTGATATTGTAGATTGATTTCAACCCTTAGTGATGGATGTCAACCCTTGGAGAAAGTCCAGTAGCAAATTCCAACAGCAAAAAGGTTTGGTTAATGGACCCAAAGTTGTTTCATGTATAATGGTATGAGTTTTAATATATTTTAAGCTAATACTATTCTATATGGATAGTACATGTCATTCAATTTCCGGTGGTATGTGGAATGTCACATAACTCTTCACGGTTAGAGAGTTATGGCCATGTGAAGTTGGAGAACCCAGGTTTGGGTAATGGATCCAAGTTTGTTTGATGGATAATAGTATGAGTTTTGATATATTTATAGGTAATACTATTCTATATGGATAGTACATGTCATCCCATTTCCAGTGGTATGTGTAACATCACATAACTCCTCATGGTTAAAGAGTTATGGCCATGTGAAGTTGGAGAACCCTCATGAGTCATCTAGAAGCCCCAAAAGGTCAAAGTAGTCAAAGTGGTTTAAGAGATTTTTAGAAGGTAAATAATAAAGTGAAGTGTTGAGTGTACTATAATTCAAAGTGAATACAAAATAAATTATTTAAATAATAAAGTTAATGGATAAATTATTAAGTTGACAAGTGGTTAGAAGTGGGTTAGCCCTAAAATAAACAAAATGGTTTAAGATGGTTAGAAGGTAATCCCTTGAGGTAAAGTGAAGTAATGAGTGTACTATAAGTCAAAGTGGATACAAAATAAATTAGTTAAATGATAAATTTAATGGATAAATTACTAATTGGACAAGTGGTTAGAAGTTGGTTAACCCTAAAATAAAGAAAGTGGGTTAAGATGGTTAAAAGGTAACCCCTTGAGGAAGCTACATGAAAGTATAAATAAGAGGCAATGCTCTCTCATTTCATATCACACTTGAGAATATTGAATATCTATAGGTGACTGAGGTAACCAAAGGATATCTAAGCCGAATTTCAGAGAGAAGGTGAAGTAAAGAAGGCCAAAATTCAAGGGAGGATAAATTCTTTTGATGATGTTTTCTAAGGTATGTTATTTACAGGTCATCTCACCATTTTCACAATAATGTTTTTTCTAGAATGATTCAGACCGTGAAATTGATAGGCCATTGAGAGAACATATCCAAGTAGCTGTGGTACAAATTTCATCTTGTGGGTCGTTGTAGTTTTGGAGTTACACTCCGTGGAAAATAGGGTTTGTGGCTAGTCCTGAAACTAGTCTAAAACATGTGTTTCGGGTAAAAACGTCATAAATTATTCATAACATATCCAAATTAAGTAAGAAAAAAAGTGTTGGTTAGAGTACAATATGTAGTATTTTGTGTAAAATTTTCATATCCATACAAAAAATATTCCGTGTGAGGCACACTCTACAAGTTTGCTTTCTAGAATAAGACAGAATTCAACAAGGTATGCCATTTTTGCTATAACTCCTTTTCTGAGAGGTTCCAAGTAGTGACACCTAGAGGAATTTCATAAACCACACTGAAGAACATTGTGTACTATTTTCATATATTTATTCATTACAGGTACATAGTTGTTCTTATTTCAAGTTAGGGTTGTTGACTAATCCAAAACTAGTCATGTGAGACTAAAGAAAAGTTTGATGAAAATGCTAGTCTCTTGTTGTTAAATTTAAGGAAGGTTTGCAAGCATGTGATCATATACACCAAGTCTATTACAGAGTTACAAATCATATTTGGATGATGAAATTGATGAGGGTTTTTGGTTGAGGTACATGTTGGGTACATGGTTGAGACAAGTAGTTGATGAGTTGGCACATACATGAGGTGTATAGTTGATGATGTTGGCACATATTGATGAGTCATAGTTGATGAGTAGTTGATACATAATTGGTACATACTTGGTACATGGTTGGAGGCACTTGTTAGTAGTATTGTTGACACATGGTTTATGGATGATGTAACATACTTGTATTGGTATATTATTAGAAGAACATATTGATCTTGGTGATGATTATGAGTTTTTGTGTTATGCTTGGTTGATGCACATCTTTGAGAGTTGTCTTGGTGATTGATGTTGGTGAGTATATTTGATTTGGTTGATAAGATTGATGAGACATGTTGTTGTGATAGGTTGTTTGGACATGTTGTTGTGACATGTTATTTGTACAGGTTTATTGCATGGTTGATGCACTTGTTCATGGTACAGGTAGAGGTACAGATTGCTGCATGGTTGATGCACTTGTTTATGGTACATATTGATTACAGATTGAGGTACAGGTTGATGCATGGTTGATGCATGGTTCAGGTTATTGGTGCAGGTTGTTTGGTGTAGGTTGATTGGTACAGGTTTACAATAGTATATCTCACACTGATAGTGTGACAGTGGTTCCATAATTCTAATTATACGTCAAGGAGGTTGGATGGGGCAAGGATAGGTGGTTGTAGCCACTGTTGTAGGAAAATCTCCCTGCGGACAGGTAGATCACCTCTAGAGCTTGACCTTAACCCTAGACAGAAAAATGCTTATCATGGACACTGAATTCCTTTCAAATCTATCTAAAATAATACATGAGAAGGAAGGATGACATAAATACCTTTTATCGATGTTTGTCCCTGCACGCTCTGGGTTGCGCTCCAATCCTTTGCTCTTAGTTGGACCTTGTGGACAAAACAAGATACGACCGCTTCCTACTCTATTGATATTAGGTTGAAAACAGATCTATCAGTTAATGATAATTTTATGTAACATCAAACACAAACTAGAAAGAAACAGGCCAAGTGTGTCATATTAATGAGAATAACGACAACAGTACTTACAATCGCAGATGCGAATGCGACAACTTCGTCAAGTCCTCTTCGTTTAACCCTTGCTTGACAGATCCACAACCTGGCTGACAACAGCTTCACTGATCACTTATCCTTTGGCTGACTATGTGTTTCCTATGAGATCATAGGTTTCATGCTAGCAATTCTTCCCCCAATTAGCTCCAGCACCACTTATGAGATCATAAGTTTGGTGTAATTCTTAATTTTCCCTCCCTTTCACCATTAGAAAGCTTGCTTATATAGCCTTGGAGACGCTCAACAATCTTGAGATATCCTTGGGGAAGGTGAGGATTTTCCTCCTTCAGTTGAGGATCTACCCTAAGATCATGGTTGGACTAGGGATTCGAACTCAACTGCCTTACAAGAATGAAAAGATGCTTCCCCCCTTCATCTCAACATCTTAACAACCGCCCAGAATAGGTAGTGCTCCCTCAAAAGGGCCATCGGAGCATTGTAGCGCTCCCTAGTAAGCTTTAGGGGGTGCCAGCGCCCTAAAAATCTATAACACTCCCTCAAAAGGGCTAGGGGAGCGTTATAACAGTCCCTGACAGTGTGAGGGGGAGCGCCGACACTCTGAGATAGTGTAAGGAGGAGCGCTCCTCTCCAAAAACTCAGTTTTTGAGGTGCTTTCAGATGGTAAAAGGTTTGCAAGCCTGCTGACTCATTTCTCCTCTTCCAAATCAAATGTTTGAGGTGTTTCAAGTGTCTTCCTCATGTCGTTATAGGCATGACATAGGCATCATGGCAGTATGATTTCCTGACACTTGCGACACTTGTGAACAACATGCGACAGTTGCGACCTTGTGAGAAAAATGCGACACTTGAGACCTTTGTAATGACGACACTTGTGACACTATCAAAGTGAGTAATTTTGATGTGTAACAGATTGCCCCCCAAAGTATGAAGTTAGAAGATGCGAACTGATAACTGAAATGCTTTGTAGACATTCAAGCAAGCGTATAGACTCGGAGAACCTGACAGAAGCTGCACACAAACATCAAACAAATATCATGACATATTTCAAAACCCAAGGCAGGCATACCTATGCTTGGGTGATTAAGACTTGCAAGATATGGCCGCCATAAAATACACTGCGGATCCATAATTGTATTGATAAGAAGGTATATCCACCGAAGATACAATGTGGATCTATACTTTGATGACTCAGACTAGTCATAGCCACGAAGAATACACAGTGGATCTACGAGATGACAAGACATAGCCACGACCAATACAAAGTGGATCTATGTAACAATATATGTGTCATTGTTCAAGAGAAACTCCTTCGCAACCTGGGCAAAGTACATATAAAAGTGATCACTCAACCCAAGGTCTTCTTACCAATCCCAATATGGTACGAATCTAACTATGTGAATAGATGTCCTGATGTCGAACATGGCAGAAACCACTTGATTATCGGTCAATGGTGTGAACCGTTAACAAGTGCGAGGGAGATCATCATTAATGTCAATGATTCCCAAGGTACCCTAGTACATTCCATTGAATGTGAATAGATGAGCTGAATTCGAACACCCGTGGAATCATTCGATCAGAGGTCAATGATGTAAACCCACTGTCGAACGTGAGGAGGCCTGCCATTGAGGCATGCAGGTCCCAAAGTACTAATTAGTTTCTAAGTCTAATTCCTAGATAATGTGTTGAAGTCGACAGGAATAGACTCGTCGAGGGAGGGCCTTGATGTATCCCCCATCAACGACATGAAATGGACATGGAGATGTAATTGGTAGATCAAATGGACATGGACTGACACAGGTTGAGGCAAGATATTTGGGATGGCTGACTCTCGAGGCGGATACTTCCCTTGAACACTGAGGCACAACAACAAAACATGGCATGGACCAAAACTATGCAATGGATAGTGTGACTTGCGTAGGGTGACCCAAAGGAGTGAAAGGAACTCGGAGGATTGGCTCAGTGCAGAGGTTCAGCGGATTATGATATATCAAATGACAAAGTGTCGTGTTCAAGGGCAACTCTCAGAAGTGTTGGATGATGTTCTCAAGAGACTGCTTGGCTTGTTCCTTTCAATTTTTCCCCCATCTAGATAGACGAGTACCTCTTTTTGATTTAATGAGCTCGAGGAGGATAACACATGCTCGATATAACTCACCTTCGGTAAGTTCTTCTTCCTTTGTTTAATGAACTGGAAGAAGTAAGGGTTCGGTCCCATATGGGTCTGTCGATGTGTGCTTTAACGAGTCCAAAGACAGAAAACTCGAAGGTTTTTCAGGATTATAGAGTTTGGAAAAACACTTAAAAGAGAACTCTCTCAGTTCCTTTTTCGTACAATAGTCCAACGAGACCGAAAAAAGGTTAAACTATCGCTCGAAAGACGTCCTTTCTGACCTTTTAACGAGTGTGAAAGGAAGCAAGGTCACTCGACAATCTTTTCATATTTAGAGAGTCTGAAAAGGGTTTAAAGGAGACTCCAGGGGGGTTCAAAACCTTTGTTTCAGGGTTCCTTTCAGGTGTCAAGAGTTGTTTGTCTTCAGTAGACCAGTTCTCCTCCTTCATATCAATCATGTGAGATGTTATAAGTGCTCCCTTAGTGTCGTTGACATGGAAGTATGTCTGAACATCTTTTGCGACACTTGTGGCCAACTTGCGACACTTGCGAAAGTTGATGCGACACTTACGACAATTGAGAGGGACAATACGACACTTATCCAGCTGAGCAATTTTGATGTGTAACAGAATGCCCCCCAAAGTATGAAGTTAGAAGATGCGAACTGATAACTGAAATACTTTGTAGAAATTCAAGCAAGGGTATAGACTCGGAGAACCTGACGGAAGCTGCACACAAACATCCAACAAATATCATGACATATTTCAAAACCCAAGGGAGACATACCTATGCTTGGGTGATCAAGACTTGCAAGATATGGCCGCCATAAAATACACTGCAGATACATAATTGTATTGATAAAAAGGGTATAGCCACCGAGGATACAATGTGGATTTATACTTTGATGACTCGGACTGATCGTAGCCATGAAGAATACATAGTGGATCTACAAGATGACAAGACATAGCCACGACCAATACAAAGTGGATCTATGTTACAGTGTATGTGTTCTTTGTCTAATAGAAATTCCTTCGCAGCCTGGGCAAAGCACATATCAAAGTGATCGCTCGACCCAGGGTCTTCTTACCAATCCCAATATGGCACGGATCTGACCATGCGAATAGATGTCTTGACATCGAACATGGCAGAAACCACTTGATTATCGGCCAATGGTGTGAACCGTTAACAACTGCGAGGGAGATCACCATTAATGTCAATGATTCCCAAGGTACCTTAGTACATTCTAGCGAATGTGAATAGATGAGCTGAGGTCGAACATATGTGGAATCATTCGATCAGGGGTCAATGATGTAAACCCACTGTCAAATGTGAGGAGGCCTGCCATTGAGGCATGCAGGTCCCAAAGTACTAATTGGTTTCTAAGTCTGATTCCCAGATAATGTGTTGGAGTTGACAGGAATAGACTCGTCGAGGGAGGGCCTTGATGTATCCCCCATCAACGACATGAAACAGACATGGAGATGTAATTGGAAGATCAAACAGACATGGACTGACACAGGTTTTAAGGCAAGATACTTGGGATGGCTAACTCTCGAGGCGGATACTTCCCTTGAACACTGAGGAACAACCGCAAAACATGACATGGACCAAAAATATGCAATGGATACTGTGACTTGCATCGGGTGACCCAAAGGAGTGAAAGGAACTCAAAGGATTGGCTTAGTGCAGAGGTTCAGTGGATTATGATATGTGCAAATGACAAAGTGTCGTGTTCAAGGGCGACTCTAAGAAGTGTTGGATGATGTTCTCAAGAGACTACTTGGCTTGCTCCTTTCAATTTTTGCCCCATTCAGATAGATGAGTACCTCTTTTTGATTTAATGAGCTCAAGGAGGATAACACATGCTTGATATAACTCACCTTCGGTAAGTTCCTCTTCCTTCGTTTAACGAACCGGAAGAAGTAAGGGTTCGGTCCCATATGGGCCTGTCGATGTGTGCTTTAACGAGTCCAAAGACTGAAAACTTGAAGGTTTTTTGGGATTATAGAGTTTGGAAAAACGCTTAAAAGAGAACTCTCTCAGTTCCTTTTTCATACAGTAGTCCAACGAGACCGAAAAAGGGTTAAAATATCACTCGCAAGACGCCCTTTCTGACCTTTTAACGAGTGTGAACGGAAGCAAGGTCACTCGACAATCTTTTCATATTTAGAGAGTCTGAAAAGGGTTTAAAGGAGACTCCAGGGGGGTTCCTTTTTCGTATGTTCGTGTATCCGTACGGGTCCAAAAAAGAGATAAAAGTTTACCCGGTTGCATTCTCATTTATTTACGAGCACGAGAAAGAACAAAGACTAAGCTCGGTATGCCCCCAGCTTGAAAGATGGTGGATTAGCTCCAGAATGATCATCAAAGGCTGGAGACATGCCCCCCAAGCTTCAATTCATTCACCGACTTTGAGGTTGTCACCAATTTCTGTGCTAGATGGAGAAAAAGGATACTTGTGGATGAAATGAAGGTTCAAAAATGAGACCTAACGAAAGACTCGACTCGACATCTACAAGATCTGGCGAAAGACTCAACTTGAAGAGAGAGGTGATTGTTTCATTTTTTAACGAGCTTGACACAGGAAAAGAACTATGCTCAAGGTTCCAGGTTCGATCCCCAGATTGTTGTTTCATTTTTTAACGAGCTTGCTACAGAGAAGAAAACTATGCTCAAAGCCTCTGTTTCATTTTTTAACGAGCTTGACACAGGAAAAGAAACTATGCTCGTGACTGCTTCTTGATCATGGCTTCCAAGAGGATAATTCTCTAGAAGGATACCATGTCAAGGGACAAAACTCGGTCATGGATTCCAAGAGATCTTGGTCGGATGGAAGAGAATCACTCTGGAAGGAACACATGTCAGGGGTCATGACAGGGGTAAGGAGATCAGGCTCTAATAACCCTACCGAAGAGATCACCATGTCAACTACCAGATCCAAATCGTCAGAAGTTGAAGTCATGGGAGACAACGCCACATAATTGACATGCGGTGGGGTTGATACTGTCTACATATAAGAACAACTTAGGGAGGTAACCCAGTTGGGGCTGATGAATGAAAGTTGATCAATAGTCACAATTATTCCATCATGAGGGAAAGATATCACATGGAAAAGAGTGGATACAAGAGCTTTCATAGCATAGACATAATCCCGCCCAAGGAGTAAAGAAAAATCCAAGGGGTCTCAGACTACCATGACATCGATAAAGACAATTTTCCCTCCCAAAGTTACAGGAAACTGAGGAAGGATTCCTAAAGGTTGACTAGTTCTTCTGTTAAAAGATAACAGATTCTGTGTAACCGGTGCAAGCTGCGGACAACCCAAAGTGTACCAAGCAACAGAAGACAAAATACTAACAGACGCACCTTCATCTATCAACGTTTGAGGAACGTCCCGACCACGAACCTGTACTGTAATCTGGAAAGGAATGTGGGAGGGAAGACGAGGTCCAGTTAGCGCACCCCAATCAAAAAGGATGGCCTCATTACTTGGAGGGGGTTTCGCAGGAGAAGGAGGAATGCCCCCCGACATGATAGAGTCTGTATTAACAAGAAAAACATGGGCAATATCGGGTTTACTCTCTAGAAGGAGAGTAGGATCGACCGACGATTGGATCAGATTGACCAATGGTGGACTTGGATGGACCACTTTAGCACCCTTCAGAGGAAGAGTGGGACTGACCAAGGAAGGGACTGGATCAGTCACTTTGACATTCCGCAATGGAGGAATGGGATCGACCGATGGCGAAACTGGATTGACCACTTTAGATCTCTTCATATGAAGGGTGGGACTGACCAAGGAAGGAACTGGATCAGTCACTTTGACATTCCTCAATGGAGGAATGGGATCGACCGATGACGGAATTGGATCGACCACTTCAGTTTCATTCCCCAAGGGAAGAATGGGGTTGACGAATGGAAACGGATCGACTGCTTTGGTGTCACTCTTTTGATGAAGAGCGGGGTTGATCGATGACGGAACTGGATCAACTACTTGGGTTTGTGGTTCAATCGAGGAGGAAACTAGATTGACCACCTGATCAACCGGACTGACTGGGGATGGAACCGGATTGACCAATCCATCAACCAATGATGGGTTGGAGGAAATCTTATGATAACCTTTTGGAAGTCGAAGTTTTTCCAAAAGAGAAGAAGCCTCGTCCATGCGAGGACAAAGGTGAGAGTAATGATTACCTTTACATAACATGTAAGGGAACTTGACATTTTTCTTCTTCTTATCAACCTGAACATCACTAGTTGACGGGGTATCATCGACATGACTGACAGAGGTCGATGATGTGGAGAACAACATTTCTAAGACCTGGGTAAGACCAGGGCAATCCCTCAGAAAGTGGTCACCCTTACAAAGGCTGCAAGGGAATTTGGGTTTTGGATTCTTTCGTTTAATCTTGTTGATCTCATCAACACTCCCAGTACCATTAACAGTAACTGGTTGCTTAGATCCAACATTAGATGTTGTTGGGGTCTTGGTCCTTTTCAGGCTCTTCTTCTTCTTCTCTTTCCATTTCTTCTTCTTCTGATCAACCTGGCTACTTGCTTTAGAGCTTTCACTAGGCGGAGAAGGAGAAATGGAAGGAGACTTAATGGGCGAAGAAGGAGAAAATTCGACATGAAGTTGATGTGTGGGTGGTGTATTGACATCCAAAGTGTTAGGTGCAACTGAAACATTGGGAGGATTTGGGATCACCGGAGTGGGGAAAAACCAAACTGGTAATCCAATAGTGAGTCCTGGAAGACTCAGTGTGGCAACATATGGAGGACCAAAGTTTCCAAATGAAGGAAAGGTATAAGGTTCCCCAGAAGAAGGGGTTCCTCCATTGGTACTCCCAGGATTCGATGCCATTAACACTGACTCGACCTAAGGTCCACTAAGTAAAAGAAATAGCATGCGCTAATAGAATCTAAGAATCACAACCAAGCAAACAAGACCTTATTTTGATGACCTTACTAGTTGGTGATGAAATCCAACGTCATGTGATCAAGTCCAGAAGGGGCGGGGATAGGGTGGAATAGTTACAATGGTGACCTGCTTAACGGACTTACGCCTTGGTGCAAGCTTCCACGCAACAATTGTGGATTTACCCTCCAAGGAGCGCGAGTGAGTTTGACCAATGTCTGCTCCAGGTACAGTGAGACTTCTCGTTACCGTCACCTTGTGTAAGAACCTAAATATTATGGCCACTAAGGTTACCAATTCACAGTCATCCCCTGGGCGGGAACAATCGACATTCCGACCAGAACGTATGGGCAGGGTATCAAGCCCGAAATCAACTAAAAGGCTTCCATGCAGTAATTGTGGATTTACCTCAAAGTGATCCCCATAATACGATCCAACCACCACAATCAGCTAAACCACGGAGGGTTAGTCCCCGTAGCTCACCCGAATGCGACCTCGTGCGTAACCCCTATGTGAGAGGGGGATCCCAGGCAAACTTATATGATAACTGGATTTACTCTCCCTAACTCAGGACGCTATTGTTTGTTTTAGAAACTTTGGAGAGGTATGCTCACAACCCTAATCCAAAGTACTAAGCCTATTCTACTGTTGGTGGAGGATCTTAGAAAAGAAAAAGTTCTAGATAACTTTTAATTAGCGTTGATTTTATGGCTGTTCTTTACGCAAAGGGGTGCATGGAAGTGAAACAAAATGGAATTATGACTCAGACCCAAAGAATGCATGAAATATGATAAGCAGTCATTTCCTTTCGATGAATATCTATCTAAGGGAGAGAGAAATTTCTTTTCGCTAACAAGCCCAAATACAGAGTGTCCTCAAATGATTCTTTTCTCAATCAAATCCTGATGCAATGTTAAAACTTTTAAATGTCTTCTAATATGCACAATCAATCATAAAGATGTCTTTTTGTTTGCATATGAATGATGCTCAATACGACACAATGCTCGTTTTGTTAATTATCTTTCTTGTATGAATGAAAACCAAACTAGCACAAGAAAAAGTCACACAAACAATACACCCTTCCGTAGCAATCAAAACGAAAAAGTGAAAGAAAAAGAAGCAATCAAAGAGGAAACAAAATTCACACCCAAAAAACAAGAGTTGAAGAATAATGACCTTGACCAAAATCAAGACAAAGAGGTCTGTAGGCCTTTGATGACCTTCACCAGGGTTTTTTCTCAGCTGATGAGGAGATAAAAACGATGCATAGGTTTTGAACTTCACTCAACAGGAAAAACTCAATGAAAATAATGAAGAAGGCTCAATGAAAATAGTGAAGAAGGCTGTAAGATCCAATTAACAAGGTGTTTATTCTTCAAAGAGGACAGATGTCAAGGCTGAAAGGGAAGAGAAGTTGACTCACTAGATCACCCAGCAAAAGAGACACAGAGGAAAACCCTGAAGAAGGCAGTTCTGGAGGGTTTTTTGCCAAAAAGAGGCTGGCGCTCTGTTGCCAAAGGCAAGGAGATTTATAGCACTCTGTGGAAAGGTATGGGGGAGAGTTGGCACTCTGTTAACACTAGGACAGGGGCGCCAGGGTCTAAAAGCCCTAGAAATGTCAAAAAATTCCAAAAATTGAAATTCAAATTCGACAAGTATGCTAAGTGTGATGAAATAAGGAGCCAATCAGCTCATGAAACTAATCAAAGGAGGAGTAAACCAGATCTGAAACGATCAAGGGATAGAACAAGGTCAATGAGGAGAAAAATCCAAACAAGAGGTTTCAATTTGAGGCTACCTCCCCAGTGGAGTCGCCAGTTTTTGTTGTAGGAAAATCTCCCTGCGGACAGGTAGATCACCTCTAGAGCTTGACCTTAACCCTAGACAAAAAAATGCTTATCATGGACATTGAATTCCTTTCAAATCTATCTAAACTAATACATGAGAAGGAAGGATGACAGAAATACCTTTTATCGACATTTGTCCCTGCACGCTCTGGGTTGTGCTCCAATCCTTTGCTCTTAGCTGGACCTTGTGGACAAAAAAAGATATGACCACTTCCTACTCTATTGATATTAGATTGAAAACAAATCTATCAGTTAATGATAAGTTTATGTAACATCAAACACAAACTAGAAAGAAACAGGCCAAGCGTGTCATATTAATGAGAATAACGACAACAATACTTACAATCACAGATGCGAATGCGACAGCTTCATCAAGTCCTCTTCATCTAACCCTTGCTCGACAGATCCACAACCTGGCTGACAGCAGCTTCACTGATCACTTCTCCTTTGGATGACTGTGTGTTTCCTATGAGATCATAGGTTTCATGCTAGCAATTCTTCCCCCAATCAGCTCCACCACCACTTATGAGATCATAAGTTTGGTGTAATTCTTCATTTTCCCTCCCTTCCACCATTAGAAAGCTTACTTATATAGCCTTGGAGAGGCTCAACAATCTTGAGATATCCTTGGGGAAGGTGAGGATTTTCCTCCTTTAGTTGAGGATCTACCCTAAGATCATGGTTGGACTAGGGATTCGAACTCAACTGCCTTCCAAGAATGAAAAGATGCTTCCCCCCTTCATCTCAACAGCTTAACAACCGCCCAGAATAGGTAGCGCTCCCTCAAAAGGGCCATCAGAGTGTTGTAGTGCTCCCTAGTAAGCTTTAGGGGGCGCCAGCACCCTCAAAATCTATAGCGCTCCCTCAAAAGGGCCAGGGGAGCATTATAACGCTCCCTGACAGTGTGAGGGGGAGTGTCGGTGCTCCGAGATAGTGTAAGGGGGAGCGCTCCTCTCCAAAAAATCAGTTTTTGAGGTGCTTTCAGATGGAAAAAGGTTTGCAAGCCTGCTGACTCATTTCTCCTCTTTCAAATCAAATGTTTGAGGTGTTTCAAGTGTCTTCCTCATGTCATTATAGGCACGACATAGGCATCATGGCAGTGTGATTTCCTGACACTTGCGACACTTGTTGTAGCCTGAGAATTAAGGAGTTGAAGCTTCCCTCAGGTTGTAACATGAGAAATTAGGGGGTTGGAGCCTCCTTCCAGTTTCCACGGGAAAAAAAGGAAATTGGTGCTTCTAATAAATGTAATTCTTAAAGACATATAAGAAAAGACATTTCATGGTTTTCTCCCGCTTTGGGTTTCCACGTAAAAATACTGGTGTACTGTGTATGTGTATGATTGCTCATTTGTTCGTTGCTTATTTACTCTGCAACTATTGGATGATAATGCTACATTGATATAACACTTGCATATTGTGGTTAAAAAGGATTGAATTGCTCTATTATTGATTCACCCCCACTCTTAGTAATCCAACAAAATCAACCACACCATGTTTCTAGATTTTGTTAATAAAA
The DNA here is from genome assembly GCA_009831015.1 of Picea engelmannii. Taxonomy (NCBI): domain Eukaryota; kingdom Viridiplantae; phylum Streptophyta; class Pinopsida; order Pinales; family Pinaceae; genus Picea; species Picea engelmannii. The sequence continues at coordinate 185,797 of ML804403.1, forward strand.
AACAATTATGTCTCTGGTGCATCAAATAATATGGATGCACCGATGCGTAATGTAATATGTCTGCACCGATGTGTCTTACATAAACACACTGTTGTGCTAAAAAAGTTTAAAAAAAGGCACGATTTTTTTAAAAAATTAAAAAAAGAGCGGGAATTGAATTTCATAAAGTCATTTAAATACTAAAAAGCTATTCACTATTTCATTATTTTGCAAAATTGTTTAGGGGAGAGACTTGCAAGAGAGACATACGAAGGAACGCTATGGAGGAGCAAAACACTTTGGAACAACAATATTAATCAAAATATGAGAATTTGAAGGGTATGGTGATTCACTTTAAACCCTTTTCATAAAGTTTGTTTAATATTAAGAAGGTATTCGATATTTTTCATTATTTTTCCAAAATTTACAAGAGATAGATTTTGAGGAGAGACATACCGGAGAGAACTGTGGAGCAGAAGAATACTTTGGAACAACAAAAATATTCAGAAAATCAGGATTTGAAGGGTGTAGATTCACTCAAAACCCTACATTCAGAAAACAAAAGAAATTCATACTTACCTTGAACCCTTGTTTTTTTTCTTACGTAAATGAAAATTTTCACCCTAGGGTTTAACTCCCTCTATCACTTTAGAATTAAGGATTTTCGTTTTAGGTATTTTAGATATAATGAGTTTTTTTTTCTATATATAAGTGTTTGGAATATGATGTAAAGGGACCACTTATTTCATCGGATCCCAAACACAATCAACCCTCTTCCTTTTTTATTTTTATTTTTTTAAATGATTTTTGTTTTAAAGTTTTCTGCTTTTCTAGTGCGCTTTTTCGACATAAACGCATCCATGCATTTATGTATAAGGAACGAACCGATTAAGCCAGATTTAAAAAAAATAATTAAAAAATATGGTGCATAAAAAAAATATCGCCAATGTTCTCATCTAAACAACACAGAAAATGCTGTCACATAATTTATTTATTTATTTTTTATTTTTTCTTCTCATCAATGTGTAATTTTTTTATTGTTTTTTTTTTTATGAATGTTTATTTTTTTTTCTATGTTTTTGTTTTCTACTGTAGTCGTTGTGATGTCCTCCATATATATATCGCACTGTTGTAATTCACAATATTTTCAAAAAGAAATTAAATTGTTCGATGCGTGTTTTTGTATGGAACACACCAATGCGTTTTATGTAATAAATACACCGATGCTTTGTATATAAAAAATGCACTGGTTACACTGATTTGTTTTTGCTGAAAATTATGTGATTTATTTAAAAAATATATTTAATAATTTATGTATTGAATGGTACATGTTGTATATTGATAAAAATATGAGTGAGAAGAGTTCAAATAAGAAAATTTTAGGTCAACACAATGATGACACATCTGAAAAAACAAAAAAGACAAGTTCTCTGTAAATTCTATACAACATTAATATGGTTAAACTATATGTAAGTTTAACTAATATGTATTGGTTAATGTGTGTCATGCAGGGCCACAAAATGAGAAAGCTCGATAACATTATTTCTGACCTAAGTGCAAAATAGCGTAAAAGGTTGATGGAAAAATTGTAGAGGGATGAATCAGGTGAATGAAAAAATACTATTCAATATGATTTGTTTTTTGAAATTTTCATTAAGAATATACATAGGAATATTAGATGACTTGTCTCAAACAATCTACCAATTCACATATGTTTAATGTTCTATAGGCACCAACAACGAGGGAACAAAATGTCATCATAACAAAACAAAATTAATTAATATAGAAGATGTAAATGATGATGTAATTAATTAAGTTGTTTTACAACATCCGTCCTTGAATGTCTTCAAACATGTGCTAACATACAAAGAAGATCCATCAAAAAAATTGATTGACATTGGGTTAATTAAGGGTTGGCATATAAAAAATTAATTGTCAAATTTGTAAGTATAATCTATGTTGTCTTACTTCCATCATTTTATAATTAATGAAACAAAAATAATACTTTGTATTGAATATCTGATTTATTATGGGGTATAAACTTGCAGGAAAAAAAAGTATGGAACTGAGCCAACAAAATAATTGTTGAAACAAGGCATGAGATTTGATTTTGAGCATGTGTATGATTCATGAGTCACTTATTTCTTTAGAGGTACATCGCTTTTCAATTCACATTCCTGTATATTATTTATTTCAATTTTCATTATTCTTACCAATGTAAATAGACTCGTTACAATTTATTTTTATGTTTGTAGATGGAACTTCAAGAAGAACAAAACAATCAAGACAATCAACCAAACATTTAGCAAAATAACCCAAGGCATAGAAGTAGTTCGATCACTAACAACAGTTCCAGTGAAAAACAATGACCAATATATTTGGATATCAATGCAAGTTGCAATTGTATTTTTTTGAAATAATTGTTTGTGAAAATCAGACATTTTTGTTTAATGTAATGGACATAATGCCCCAATTGAAAGACATGATATTACTGATAAGTGTCCCATTTTGTATGACAAAGACCCTATTATTCATATAATAAAATATGTTTTAATTTATTCTATTGCATTGTCCAATGTCCCTGTGAAATGTTACATCGTTGATTAAATATATGGATGACGAAATATTATAATGAAGAGATGCAAAATCTAATGATATAACAAATTAATCCAAACATCATATCCAAATTCACTAATCAAAATATAAGATACATGTAATTTTTTTAATAAATAATGGAATTAAAAAATAACAATAATTAGGTCGATCTTTCTTAGTGTATTTTAATTATTAATCTTATTGATGCGTTTAATATTAAAAATCACTGGTGCATTTCATATGAAATTCACACCGATGCTTTTATGTAATTAATTAGCACTGATTTCAATATTAATTTAATACCACAAAATTATATTAAAAATTTGGCCATCGGTGCGTTAATTTTATACGAAGCACCGATGCATATGTGTTATTGATACGCACCAGTGCTATTATGTTATTGATAAGCACCAAGGCTTGTTTGTTACTGAAAAGTATTGATGCTTTTGATTTTTAATGCACCATGGCGTTTTTCCCTATAACGCACCAATGCATATTATTTTATACAACATCAATGCCTTCTTATTAATAACGCACTAGTGCGTTCTATGCAGAAATCCCTGGTGCTTAATTATTTTTAACTCTCCCAGTACGTTTTGATGTTAAAGCACCAATGCTTATAATACAAACACCTCGATGCTTAAATATTTTACTGCCCCATGGATTTCATATTTTACTGCCCCAGTGCTTGAAATTAAGTGTACAACATTGGTGTTGTAGGTGTACGTACACACTGGTGCTTGTGCCTTATACAAACACATCAATTTTTAAAAATCTGCTAACACCTTCGTCCTCCCATATTTTTTTAGTTATAATCAACTTTTGTTATAGTATCCACAAAAACATCTTCTATCGATAACAGATGTTGTAGCGGAGGTTGTTTTGACAATTTTTGCCAATTTTGCAACACTAGAAACCTCCGCTATAAGGTTTTTTCCTTGTAGTGAATGAGTATCATGCCTAATTAAAAATGAGTCCTTTTGAAGCTTTGTATGGAAGAAAGTTTAACACACTAGTGAGTTGGGACAACTCAACATATAGAGCCATGATTGGGCTAGATTTGTTAAAGGAAATGGAAGAGTGGATGACAAAGATCAGGAAAAATTTAAAGATTGCACAAGACATGTAGAAAAGCTATGTAGATAAGAACAAAATTTTTAGAGATTTTAAAGTGGGAGAACATGTTTTCCTAAAAGTGAAAGAAAAAAGAAGTTCGATAAGATTGATTCGTTGCCCAAAGATGGTAGGGAGATATTGTGGGCCTTTTGAAATATTAGAAAATATAGGGCCAATTGTATACATTTAGCATTGTCTGCATCAATGAGAGTGCATAATGTATTTCATGTATCATTATTAAAGAAATGTGTGCATGAACCTAACCACATAATTGATTGGATTGTGATCCAGGTTGAAAACGAAGGGGATTTGCGGATAGAACCAGTACAAATCTTGGACCGAAAAGTCAAAGTCCTTAGGAACAAAGCCATAGGGTTGGTAAAGGTTCATTGGACATGCTACGGTCTCGAAGATGCAACATGGGAGAATGAAGAAACTATGCAGGAGGAATATATGCTATACTATAGGAATATATTGGTCCGTTCAAAATGTAATTCTCGTCTAGACCTTTCCAACAAGATACCAAGTGCCCAAACGAATATCGTATGAAAAAGTAATGCCCCTCAGAAGTTGATGTATCAATTAACCAAATCGGGACCCACAAACATTTTGGAGTTTCATATTCTAGGGTTAGGTTTTTGAATGTTTAGGGTTTTCTCATTGATGCTTTATGTTAAAATTACTTTTCGGCCTCTTTGTAATCAACTTCTTTCTAATGAGTGTATTCAAAACATCTCTCTCTTCAGGGATAAGCTACCACCATTCTACCTAGTTTGTGTGCTTTTCATTTTACATTCTTTTGTATTCCATTCATTAATAGAATCTGATTTAACTTTAATACTATGTTTCTTGCAATATCTTTGTGTATTTCCTTTTTATACCTATTCCTTCATTTCATTCTCAATATACTCTGGATCAAGGTTAGGCCTTCGCATAGGAGGACGATGACCTAACATTGGGTCACACTTAGAATTTTCTCTATCCCGTGCAGATCCATGAGCCACCCTTTGGAATTCACTAATGTCATAGTAGTTGACATGGAGACTTAACATAAACTCTTCCCATAATTTCATGAGGAGATATAAAGACATTTCCCTATTATTTCAAGGAGGTTTTTCAAAAATCATAAATCACCTATCCATCCAATTATGTAAAAAGGGTTGGTAGATGCATAAGTCCATACAAATGTGTCTCTTTGTGACTGGTGGCTGTATTCCAGTTCTAGGATCAATGAACAATGCCATCATCTATTTTTTTGTAATGTTTAGGTATCTAACTTGGTTTTTATCTAGTCTAGTCCTATAAAATTCAAATATTCTAGCCTTGTAATTAGAAATATTAATTAATTGGCCTTGGGAACTTTTAATGGAAGATATAAGGGTGTCCAAGGAACTAGGCAATGACAATTGTGAGGGATTTATAGTACTCCATAAGTCTTGAACAAGAGTTCTAAGAGACCTCAAACATTCATAAATTTCCATGTTTATATTTTTTGGTTGTAGGTTAGGGTTTGGTGTGCCTTCCTATGGTGGTGCTAGTTTTTTTTTTTCTCCAGGCTCCATGTTAATTAAGCTTGCTCCAATTTAATAATGAAATATATAATCTAAGATTATTTTTTAAACATTTAAACAAATTAGGAAATTAAAAAAAATGAAATTGTATCCAAATACATACTTGGAATCAACTAGAGACGATGTGAGGAGAGCGTGGACACAACGCCACCAAGATCAGGGCAAAATTTGAACATGTGATCTCTTAAGAGGAAACACAGGTTCTTAACCATTAAGCCCACTCAAGCTGTATATAATACATTAATATATAATGTAATGTATAAATGTAACATATCAATTAATAAATACCATAATTATCTATTTATACATTACTATATTAATAATCAATTTATACATTACTATATTATACATTAAAAGTTAGTTAAAGTATAAATAAATTAAAACATTAGTAAATAGAAAAATATATTATTATGTTATTAATGATAATAGAAAAATACACTATTATTATGTTAATATTATGTATAAAGATGATGAATACATTTTATAAAGTAACTATCAATACATTACATTAATATATAATACCTTAAAATATATTATAATGTATAAATGTAACACATTAACTAATAAATACCTTATTGATGATGATGATGATGATGATGATTAACGTCCATTAATATATTGTAATAATCAATTTATACATTACTACAATATACATTAAAAGTTAGTTAGAGTATAAATAAATTAAAACATTAGTAAATTGATAAAGTAAAAGAAAAATTATTACATAAAAACAAACATTAAAGTACTACATTATTATATTAATAAAGAAATACATTAATAACAGTAATACATTATTACATTAATCATTAAATAATTAGTTAAATAATAAATACACTTATAAATTATGAAAAAATTAATAAAGTATTAAAATATTATTAATTTAATAGATTAATAAAACATCCATACATTAAAAATAATATTAATAAAGTATAAAGAAAAAATCAATAACACATTAATAAAGTAGTAATACATTATTAAAGTATTAATACATTAATAATGTATTATTACATTATTGAAATGTCTAAATTAAAGTATTAATTTACATAAATGTATAATGACCTTCTCTAAACTAAATGAGGTGAGCTATGTTCGTGAGATTGCGATGACACGATATTTACGTGACATTGTGATGCCATGATATCTACATCATATTGCGACGACAAGATATTTTCTTCACTTTGTGATGAGGGGGATATGTTCGTCATAATGCAACGACAAGGATATGTTCGTCACATTATATCTAGATGGCTCTGGTCGTCGCATAACGACGACATGATATTTTCTTCACATTGCGGCGACACGATCATGTCGTCGCAATGTAATGCAAATATCATGGCTAGCCATGACTATCACTACGAATGACATTAATACATTAATGTATATTGTAAAGTATTAATTAATTAATACATTAATACAGTGCTAAAGTATTAATACATTAAAATATTAATAAAATAGTAATACATTATTAATGTATTAATACAAAAATAATGCATCATTACATTAATGTAATTTCTAAATTAAAGTATTAATTTTCATTAATGTATAATGTAACTTATTAAT
>ML804403.1:220575-232273 GCA_009831015.1 Picea engelmannii
TCCAATGAAGCCATGTCAGAAACCGATTTACTGATCTTGTTCTTGATTTTGACCCCAAAAATAATAGAGAGTGTAACATGCAGAAATATGGTTGATGACAGAAACAATCTTTGTCTAACAAAAATGTTTTGACATTCATACTACTCATATATTCGAAATAGTCAGCAACAGGATCATAAAAACCATAAAAGAATACCTCTTTGAGTTGTTGATCCAACTATAAATTGAAGTGATGTTGTTGGCTTCCTTCACTGATCTCAATGTTGAATGTAGACTATTGGACCTCTGCTGGAGAAACATGCACGGTCAACTGCTGATCTAAAATTTTATGCTCATCATCTTCCTCTTGATGTCTGCTGCAATTTCCCTTTGTCTACAAATCTGAAAGTTGAGGATTGTCCTTAGTATTTGCTGCAGATTCGGAACTATCATTTGTTGATATATCAAGTTGTTGATCATGCTTTGGATTTTTGAATGGAAAGATATGATCTTCATGACAACCCAAGACAGTGAATGCATTTGGTACAATGTCAAAAGCATCTATATAATGGTTAACATCCTGAAGATCATCAATATCTCGATCATAATGAGAGATATCTTCTACTGCAGTAAAATCTTCATGAATGTTTAGTTCTTCATTCAATAAATTGAATTCATGACAGCATTCGGGATATAGAAGATCAGCTGGAAAATTTTCTTTACAAAACACATGAAAAGAAGCATGAAATTCTGCCAAATAGTTGATACTGGCAATAGGAAGAGACCGGTACCAATCACGAGAAATCCCCTCTAATGAAAAACAGAAGAGCCGGATCTGAACATCCTCATGCACAACTTGCAAGCGATGAATGCAATCATGAAAGTCCAACAAATGTTCAGCTGGTACTTCCCAATCTTCACCTCGAAATCTGGGAAGGCTATTTTCCCATTCATCTCTACTAGGCACTGGATTAGGGAAACCAACAATCTTTGAAAACTCACAGAATGCATACCTCTTAGATAATATCTTGTTCATTTCATACCAGTGGGGTCGCCAACAGATTTCATGACAATGGAGTCGCCACTGGATTCGTCCTTCATGGAGTCGCCAAATAGATGATTACAACCGAAAATGTGTCCAAACTTTGTCTATCATCAAACTTGGATCTTGTCATATCCCAAGGAAGCTGAGCTTCGATCTCTTCTCCCCAACAATGACGCCAATTTGTTATCACTCCAGGAAACTCGCCTAGGCTGTATGTCATAGATGCCTGGTAACTTAATCTTTTGTAACTATTTTCTCAATAATAAGTGTGGGTTTGGATCAAGTTGGATGACTGAATCACTCCTCACTCAAAACATGCATGAACACATTTAGATGGACAAGGCTTTCAACCACAAATGTTCAGATAGTTTACAAGTAAATGGATGTGTGGAGAAATAACTATTATACTAGCAGAATCATATATAAAGCATATATGAATGGCCAATTACAATAATCACATAAATACTTGCAAAGTTTAATTTATGAATGCAATGATAAGATGACAGTTATCAGGCATAAATAAACATAACAACATGAATATAATATCCAAGTGCAAGTACAGAATAGGTAAGAAGATGAAATATGAACAAGTTATGGCAAAAAAAGCTTGTATTACTCAATATGAAAATGAGAAGTTTGAGTTTACAATAATGTGAAAAAGTCTCCAAAGTTGAATCTTCAGCCTCAAGGATTGAATTCCCCCTTTGTTCATCAAATGTTCTTGGCTTTATATCCTTTACAAACAGTTTCAAGATCCTCAAAAGATGGATCTGATAACCTCTTCTCCTATCTCAAATTCGAATTTGTGAGGTGGCTGGAAAAGACAAAAATTTCTGGAAATATGCTTCTCAAAGATTTACCCATATCTCTCAAACCAAAAATGTTGTATAAAAACTGGAATAGGCTTTTGTAGATTGGTTTGTTTTGAGAAAAAAACTCTCTCATTTTTTTGAGATTTGTTTTCAGTTTCCTGGGATCTGCATTTCAAAAAAATGTGTCAAACAGGGAAATTTTGAGATCCAAAATTTAGGGCTTAGAGATGAATTCGCATCTCCCAATCTATGACACCTGTAGGAAAAATGAGAGAGGTTTTTGTTATTTGATGTGTTAGAAACCAAAAAATACTCCAGTTTCTCAAAAATAATCTTCAGTCGTTCATATTCATCATTTGAAAAGGATGACTCAGCGCAGTAAAAGCACAAAATTTCTGCACTTTCGGTGGCTTAGAAGCCCTTTTGGAAAGGCGCTTAGCTACCAAAACCTGAGTTTTGACTTTTTTGAAGGGAAAACCAAATCAAATGTTTTTCATACTTTATTACAAACCTAAGTCTCTAAAAAATGAACCTTAAAAAATTTAGAAATGTATTTTTCAATGACTTCCTATCACCTAAGATAAACAAATTTTACTGTGTTATTTGAGGAGATAACACAACTCACCCTGCTGATTTTCTGAGCAAGCGTTGATGAAATTTACCCCCAAGAATTTTCATTTAGTTTCAGTTAGCATCTTGGCTAAACCTTGACCCTTAACCAATTTAGTGGGTCTTATCTCCAAGTCAAATTCAAGGATTTTAGTAATCCATTTGCTCCTCCCATCCATGTTGGGCTGAATGAGAATCTCCTTCATAGAAGATGAAGGGACATATGAAATGACATTTAAATGAAAAAAATAGACCCTAAAGGACTTGAGAGCCTTAACCAGGGCACCAACCTATTTTTCCATGATGTCATATCTCAACTCTGCATCTATCAATTACCTACTGAAAAATGCAATGGGATGCTCGAACCCTTCGTCATTCTTTTGCAGCAAAATAATTGCCACGGTGCCAAATGAAGCAAAGGAGAAGATCATAAAATATTTGGAATAATTAGGACTGATGAGCACAGGTTCTTCGGTCACGAAATTCTTTATTTGATTGAAGAAAATATGAGATTCAACAGTCCATTTGATTTCGTTTCCTTTCCTCAACATGACTGTAATGTCCTTAACCATTTCAACAAAATTATTAACAAACCTTCTCAGAAAATTAATCTTCCCTAAGAAATATTGAACTTATTTTATGGATATGGGGAGTGCTAAGGTTTAGATGGATTCCACCCTGCTAGGATCAATGTTTACTCCCTCAGCCGATACTATGTGCCCCAATAATTTTCCCTCTTTCATAGAAAACAATGAATTCTTGGGATTCAGGGAGAGGCCAAATTTTCTGCATTTTTGGAAGACTTTTCTCAGATGATGACAATGTTCTTTATCAGTCCTGGAGAAAAATGTAAAGTCATCCAAATAAATGATGACAAATTTATCCCATTCCCCAATAAAGGTGATGTCCATAGCATGCTCAAAAGTTTCTCCTGCGTTCATCGATCCAAACGACATCTTGGCATACATGAATGTACCCCATGGAGTGGTGAATGTTTTATTCTCTCTGTCCTCAGTTAAGAAAAAAAATTGATTGTAGCCAGAAAATCCATCAATCATGGATATCCTGGATGCACCTGTCACCCTTTGTAATATGTGGTCCATTTTCGGCAATGGGTAATTGTCCTTATTGGAGCTTCTGTTTAGGTTCTTGAAATCGACACAAAGTTTGATTTCTCCATTCTTATTTCTTACTGGGACCAAGTTATCCACCCGTTCAAAATAACTTAAAGGAACGATAATCTGAGCATCCAAAATATTCTTTACCTCTTTCTCCATGATAGGCAGCAACATGGGGTTGATCTGCCTCAGCTTCTGCCTAAATGGTTTGACCTCTTCCTTCAATGGGATATTATGCTCAATGATGTTTGTGTCATATGTTCTGAGATCCTCATAATTCCAAGAAAACACATCAACAAACTCCTTAAATAGATCATCATATTCAGCCCTTTGTTCCCTTGACAGACTGCTTGACAACTTAAATTTTTTTGGATCTTTCTCTATACGAATGTTGTATTCAACTACACTAGCATCATCATGAGATCCTTTAACGTTCACTCCCACATAATTTCTATCAAATAGTCTCTTCAAAGGAACTAGTCCCTTCGAAAAGTGATTTCTAGGCAACTAAACAATATGGTGATTAGTGATTTTGTTAAGGAAAACATCAGCATGAGGATTACTTTCAAAATCTTGATCTTGATCAATATGTAGGTCTAAAAACTCATCAACAATATCAAGGAATCTTTTGATCTCAAGATCATCCTCAAATACTTTCCAATGCTTGACATTGTCAAGTACAGAGGGTCTGTAATTTACTTCTACATCATACCTGAGCTTTGGTGGAAAAGGGACTCTGAAATTGCTTGCTGAAACAACCATAGAATCAACCATGATGTTTTCTTCTCTTTGAATAAATGAAATGTTGAAAGCTAGGAAAAAATTGTCAATAAAGTCCCACACTTTATTTATATAACTTCCTAACATAGGGTGTTATCTTGGTAGAGATTTCTGACTTGATGGACAATTATCTTAGCATCCCCAAATATTGATATCTCTTCAATTCCCATGTCCTTTGTAGCCCTCAGACCTAAAATAAGAGATTCATACTCTGCCACATTATTGGTAGCTTCAAATTCTAACTTGTAGGAAAAATCTATAGTCTCTTGAGTAGGCGAAACAAGAACCACTCCAACACCAACACCTTCCTTAGAAGAGGCTCCATCGAAGAACATTTTCCACACAGAGGTAATAAGAGGGGAATTTTCACAAAAAGTAATAGGCCACTTTTTGATTTCCAGAGGAGGTTCAGGAGCATCGGTGAGTTGTAGCAAGCTAGATCCCAAATATGTGTCAAGAGAAAAGATAGGATGGTTCATGGGGTTTGCTTCATCACTAATAATGTAGGCCAACTGAGCTTCCCTGTAAATTCTCCTGTGCTCACTCAAAAACATTGGAATGGTAGCATAGGTGAGGTCCATCTACAAAGTTCTCCCTAGTATTTTTTTCCAAGATATAGACAGAAGCATCACGAACTTAGGGGGAGCATCGACTACTATGATGTCCATGATCACGCTTTTCATCGAAAGCTAGAACAAAGATACAACCAAGTATTTTTTAACCCCAAGGCACTTGACCTTCCTGGAGTCGGAAGAACACAAGTTGTGGTAGGATTTTGTAATCTCTAGAATGAGTTCTTCCATGACAATCTTAGGCATAAGATTGTGAGATGCCCCCAAATCCATCAAATAGTTATGTAGCACTTTTTCATGTATGTTCAGTGAAGTATAGAAGGGAGGGGATGAATTGTTTCTATATTCTACCAAAGGACCTAGGATGATTGCAGGCTTCTCATCTTGGAGGTTTATTGAGTCCATGGAATGAGAAGAAGGTTCAGGCTGCAAAATTTTGGAGAGGCACCTTTTGAAGTCTTCATGCTTGACCAACTCTGAAATGGGTACATGGATTCTAATATTTGGTATTTCATGCTCAAAGTTGAAAGAGCAGGAATCCTTTAGACTTTATATCACTTCTGGAATAGTACTTTTGACCACTGATGGGGGGGTCTATGCCTTGTTTTCCTTGCTTTGATTTGCAATATATTTAGCAAGTTTTTCTGCTCTAGTAGGCCGACCAGGGATGTCATATTTCCCTTCTTTCTATTTGGACCTTAGATTATATATGTTTGTAATGTGGCTAGATTCTTCCCCTTTACTTAGCTCATTCATTTGATTACTGATGAGGGCCTCCTCGTATGCAGATTGATTTAAATGAGGGGACAAAGAGGTATATCCAAGGCAATGGATCTCAGGATCAATATCTTCTTCCTCTTCATCTTCATAAGTAACTAGGTTATTTTGGAGAGGAGTTTGTATTTTCAGATCATCTCTGTCCCTGTTTCTTTGATCTCTTTGGATGTTATGAGGGGCATTAGTAGGTCTCCTAAAGTTACCTCTACTATCAGCATTTGGGGGATTCCTATAGCTCTTCTTTCCTTCCAATTCGACCCTTTCTATTATAGAAGAAAGTGACTTTAGTAGTTTTTTTACTTCATCCATTTGATGAGGGGAAACAAAAGAACTAGAAGTTGAACCTTCAGACTTACCCTTTCTTCTGTCTCTATCAGCCTTACTCCTAAGCTTATAAACTTCTAGTATATTAGATTCTACTTCAATGGATGCATCTTGCATATGAGCCAAGGAGGTAGATCTTATTTCTCTCAACATGAGGCAAAAATCAGGGTCGAAAGCACTAGCATAAGTCATTTGGCCAGAGGTTTATGTGGGTTTAACTTCAACAGGAATATTTTTATACATCTTATTGAATCTCTTCGAGAAGTTTGAAATATATTGCCCTTCTTCTCTCTTAAGTGCCCTGAATTATGTAATATAATAAAGGAGATCTCTTTTATTCCCCCAATTTCTTAAGAATGAATCATCCAGAACGACAATCTCGTTAATAGATCTAGGAAGAAAGTCCTTAAACCAATCCCTAAAATCACCATCAAGGATCTGTACAAAAACTCTCATCCACACATCTTCATTTTCGATGGCCTGGATTTCTGCGAATATATAAAAGGATGCAAGGTGCTCTTCTGCAGTCATGTCTCCCTCTCTTGTGAACTAGGGCATGCACTTAAGGTAGTCCATGGCTGGGAGAGAATTCATAGGTTGAGGTAAAACTAGAGGGGTGTATCTAACAACCAATATCTCAGCCATCATGTTCCTAGGAGGATTAGCACCTACAATTTGGACGTGAGCTAGAGGAGAAGCAGGTGGAGATGGAGTTCAGACATGTGAGACTAAAACTATGCTTCAGGGGGAAAAGGGAAACAACCGAGTGTTTGAGAAAAAGGTTTCAGAGCTGATAGGAACAGAGGTTTCTACTGCAACAACTATAATAGGAGGAGGAGTAGTAAACCCAGGGGTGGGAAAGTATCCTAAGGTCATGGGTCTAATCCATGGTACAACTTCAGGAGAGACAGGAGTGTCAAATATTTCTCCTTCCAAAACAAGGCCAGGAGAAGAGAAATCAACCAGAAAACTTCTGAAATTCAGATTTATGGAAACTCCAGAAAATGGGATAATAGGAGAAATAGAAACAATAACTGGGGTTTTTGAAGGAAGATTATGAAAATTACCGGAATCACCTGGTTCAGAAGCTGAAGTACCTTCTTTAGGGGTCTTTCCTTTCCTGATATTTTTCTCTGGTTCAGCTCTAGGCATGGTTAGACGCAGTTGTGGATGAGACCCCGTGTGTCTTCCTTTCGAAGCTAGCTAAAACAATGGAGTTGGACCAATGGAGTCGCCAGGTGCAGGTTGTAATCTTCAATTGTACTAAGTTCTGATGCACCTTCATAATCAGTAAGCTTTGACGTTCTACCCAGGGAAAATCTTCACTTCATCCCTGAAAATGGCGCCATAAATGTTAGCACTAGAAGTAAGTTTTGGATTGCAGAAAGGTAAGTCCAGTACCCATTAGTTTATATTTCATGGTTAATGGATTTAAAGAGTTCAAATGGGACAGACTTAATAGAATATCGTTTTAACTCAGAAAAATTAGGCAGTATGCGCAAGAAAATGAGGTCTTGATAAAATTCATCCGGTAAGTTGTAGTAAGGGTGAGTAGGAGGAAGAAATCATAGAGAAGATGTAAAGGTATTCTCTAGACATCAGGTATTTCAGTTGCCTATGGAGGAAAAACTATGAAAACAATATCCTCTTGAATCCAAAGTTTGAAGAAATTGAAAATGCTATAACTGCACTACAATCAAACATTCATTACAACACAATCACCACAATCCATGTGAATCTTTTGATCATGAACATTTAGTATCAGACATAGATAATATGGAAAAATAAGATTGCTTTCATTAAAAAAGAAATCTCATATCAAGTTACATAACCAAATAACCAGAGCTTCATTAAAACATTACAATATAGGAGATTATCTCAACCATCGACCTTAACAAAATATCAAAACGAAGTATTTATAATCAGAACAACTTGCCACCACCAGGAGTGTGACCTGGCTACTGCAATCAAAGATTTTCATCTGCATCTCTTCTTCCAGTCTGCACTTGCATTCTTCCATTAGACACGACCTCAGACCAATATGGGCTTTGTAGGAGAATTCATTGACAAGGGAACTTTGGGCTGCAGTTTGCCTCCACGGCCATATTTTCCATGCTTTCCATTTATGGGGTGAAATGAGGTTTCAACCACCTCCCCCATTTCCATTAACTACTTTCATTGGGATCAGGATGAAACCTAACACCCATGAATGCTTCAGGAGACATTCATGACTCCTTCAAGTCAACCCCGATGCCTCGAGACCATGCATCTATTCCTCTGTGAACAATACGAATGCTTTCAGCCTTGGCTCAACTTCTCTCCACTGCTTCATGCGACCTCAGGGCATGACCTAGGGCTCCTATGTGAAATTTCAGGATTTCTCACTTTGGGAGTTTTCACTCCACTTGATTCCAAATATCTCGATGCTCGAATCTGTGAAATAGTCCATCCAGATCGACGATCGTATTTTCTTTGAATTTAACGGCTAGGATGCTTTCTCGAAAACCTTAGATACCCATCACTCAACAAGCTCTTACCCTTCTTTCTAGCCCTACCTCCCATATAACCATGGGTTGTGATCATGGGCCCAACTCCTGAGCACTTCACGACTTCGTGTTTCATGACTTCACGTTTCGCAACTTCTCATTTCGTGACTTCTCATTTTGTGACTTTGCATTTCGTGAAACTACACTATGCTCCATGCTAAAACCTCTGAGTCGTGAAATCGCAATTTCTTGGATCAGGTGCCATGTGCCCCTTTGAATCGGACGACTCAGATGAATATCAACATTTTAGTACTTCGGGTCTTCAAAATTTTGGGACTCGGGAAATCTGCGCACTTCAGCTTTCTCGAAATGACCTTCTCCATTATTCAGATTGGGTGCCACACACCCTGTTGGATCAGACGAGTCCTACTGATTTTGGTATCTGGGGGTTTGAATATTTCATAAATTACTTCAACAACGTTCTGAACTCTCGATTTCCACGACTATTATTCGTCGTCGATCTTTGAACTTTGAAATGAAAATTCCTTCGCCAAACTAAACTTGCTTGCTTGCTTGATTTGAGTCCATATCATAACACTCTAAGTGTTTCACTTGTGTTCACTACTGCGGCTTGTATAAATAATTACTTGGACGACTGGACGAGGGCTTGGGAAAGAGAAGGATCAATGATAGAGGTAGAGAGGGCAGTGATTGACCCAGAGAAAACAAAATCTTGGGGCCGAGACTTCTCAGAAAGGATTACACAAAACAAGAGGTCGCTCAAACGATCGAGGATAAACACAGATCAAATTACAAGCCAAAAGGGGAAAAATTTAATATTTGGTCGGTGAAAAGGAGAAAGGCAAGGCAAAATTACAGACTTAAGTAGAAACCACAAACCCACAAGATTATGATAATTTTATGTGATAACAATCCTCACATTGCAAATATAGGATATTTGCATCAGATTGTGACAACATGATATTTGCATTACATTGCGACGACATGGAATTTTTGTCACATTGCGATGAGGAGGTTATGTTCATCGCATTGCCATGACAAGGATATGTTCATCACATAGAGACAATAAGGCTATGCTCGTGAAATTGTGATGACAATGCTATGTTCGTCACATTGCAATGACAAGGCTATGATTGTGACATTGCAATGACAAGGGTATGTTTAAAACATAGCAACGACAAGGCTATGTTTGACACATAGCGAAAATTAGGCTATGTTCATCACATTGTGACGATAGGATATTTGCATCGTATTGTGAGCACATAATGTTTTCATCACATTGGGACGACGACGCTATGTTCATCACATTGCAGGATATATTCTTCATAGTGCGATGATAAGGCTATGTTATTCACAGTGCGATGATAGGGCTATGCTCTTCATAGTGTGATAATAAGGATTTATTTGCAACGATGTAATGATAAGGCAATATTCATGACATTGCGACGACGAGGCTATGTTCGTCACATTGAAAAGAGAAGGTTATGTTCAACACATCATGGCAACAAGGCTATGTTCATCACATTGTGATGACAGGATATTTGTATCACATTATGAGGGTAGGATATTTGCGTCACATTGCGATGGCGAGGCTATGTTCATGACATTGCAACAACAAGGCTATATTCGTCATAGTGCAATGATAAGGCATTTTGATCACTTTTTGATGGCGGGGCTATGTTCATCGCATTGGAATGATAAGGCTATGTTTAACACAATTGGACATTACTATGTTGTTCAGATTGTGATGCTACTATGTTCATTGCATTACAACATTACTATGTTAGTAATTGGGATGATGCATTAATAATACATTATTAACATATTAATACATTAATTGGAAATGTCCATGCTTCACTATGTTTGACCATGACCAATGTTAAATTTTGTTGAACATGACCATTGTTAACTTCCGTAGAGCTTCACTATGCATGACCTTAACTATGGTTGACCTTGGTTGAGCATGGTTCATAATGGTTAACCATGTTTGACAGTTGTTGTTTGTAGAATATCATGGCTAGACATGACCATCACTATGAATGGCATTAATACATTAATGTATATTGTAAAGTATTAATTAATTATTACATCAATACATTGCTAAAGTATTAATACATAAATAATGCATCATTAAATTAATGTAATTTCTAAATTAAAGTATAATGTAACTTAATAATTAATTGATACTTTAATAATGTATTTTATTAATTTATTAATACATTATTAATTAATACATTGCTAAAGTATTAATACACTAATACATTTTAATAATACGTTAATAAAGTAGTAATACATTGACTTTACTAACCTTAGTAATACATTATTAGGACCTTAATGACCATACTAATACATTAATAAAGTATTAATACATAGCCTTATTATATAACCTAGGTCAAACATAGCCTTAGTAAATAACCTAGGTTGAACATAGCCTTAATGCATTAATTGGGTCGATGTTATGTTCGTCGCATTGTGACAAGAAGGCTATGGTCGTTACATTGCGATGATATGATATTTGTGTGACATTGGGACAATCTGACATGATATTTTCATCATATTGCAATGGCATGATATTTGCATCACATTTTGACGACATGATATTTGTGTCACATTGTGACGAGGAGGCCATGTTCATCATAATGCGATGACAAGGATATAATCGTCACATTGCTATCACATGATATTTGCATCACATTGCGATGACATGATATTTTCATCACATTATGATGAGGAGGCCATGTTTGTCATAATGTGACATCAAGGCTATGTTTGTCACGTTGCGACAAAAATGCTATGGTCTTCACATTGCGATGACATTATATTTGTGTCACATTGTGATGAAAGGATATTTTCATCACATTGTGACGACATGATATTTACGTCACATTGCAACATTATATGTTCATCACATTGCAACACATAATGTGTTGCAACATTTGCATCACATTGCAACATGTTCGTCACATTGCAACACATAAAATTCTCGTGCAACATAATATGTTCATCATATTGCATCACATTGCAACATTACCATGTTCGTCATGTTGCAACATCTCTTTTTGTTTGTTGTACATAGAAGGAAACTTAGAATCATACTTGTTCTCATGAGATTGATAAAAAATCATCTTTAAATTTGTAGATGGTGAATTATACTTGTTCTAAGGACATTGAGAGT
>ML804404.1:0-29265 GCA_009831015.1 Picea engelmannii
AAAGATGAACCTTGGTCGTGTGCGCGTGCGTTGTAGAAAAAAATTATAATTTTATATTCTGTTTTTCTACTGTATTTTCAAACATAATTAGAGAAATTTTAGTGTCCATTTTATATGTAGTTTGAGAAAGGTCGTACATAGGTCTGAGGTGGATATGGACAGGCCTGTAGGCGCGACGCACACAAACAACAAACATTCTGTCCAAAAGCCAAAATTGAAGCAGATCAGACCACTCAGCGGCTGAGCTAATATGAGTAGAGCTCAGAGCTTAAGCAGAGGGAAAACGTGAGGAGAAATTGAAGAAGTGTAATGGAGAAATTGAAGTAAATAAAATCGTTGAATGAAGGGCGAGATTGCATTTTTGCTGCATTTTATGTACCAAAATTCTTTGAAGACAGCTGAATCTCATCTGCATGGAGTCCATATCTCCGACGGAATTCAGATGCATCAAGAAAAGGAACCTTTAAAACATAGACGTACTTCACAGAATACGCTGTACAGATGCACCGTACCGCGTTAAACTTTAATGAAGAAGCCGATACGGAATTGAGCTTTACATAATATAAATATGCGATGCTGAATGGATTCTATTAAATAAACCTTGAACGAGAAAAAAGCTACACAGAGCACAAAATCTTGGAGCCTTGAGCTCCCAATCTATGTACTGAAACAAAGAAATAAGATGTAAAAATCAAGCTTTATTTGAAATATAGAAATGGATGCTTCAACACGGAGATATTCTCAACACCAAAAATTTATTGAAATACAGAAATTCACAGAAGTTATAACCTCTGGTCAGAAGGCACACAATGTAGGTAAACATGGAAAAAGTCCTTTCAAGAGCTACTCTTGCAATACAGAAATTGATAAAAGTTATAGCTTCTGTCAAGAAGGCACACAACGTAGATAAACCTGGAAAAATCCCTTTCCAGATCTGCAGACATAGATTCAATACTATTCACATTCCTTCGCTGGGCGTTCTTGAAGAGATGAACAGAACATATAAATTTCTACCGATTTTGCTTGGCAGTTCCAATTTCAACGCCAAATAATCTGATACTACCGCTAGTAGTTTCCATTCTAGTCATTTGAGAAGAGCTAGATACACTTCGACCTGCAACTGTAACATGATCCCTTGCTCCATTGCCATCTTGGCTTTCATCTGTTGGGAAGAAACAGTGTTCTCTTGCCTTCCTTCTCATATCAGTATTCGATAGTCTTCCCTCTACATTTGACTCCTCCCCCAATTGAGTCCCTCCATTGTCCACACACTCTGAGTAGTAACCCATGTGAACTGGAAGAAGACTACTGTGCGATACCGAGTTCTTATTGTAAAAATGCAGAGGCTTCTGATCATGGGGATTAACAAGCAAGTGTGCAAAAGGAGAAGAATAAGCTATATGTTGGCATCCAATGATGTCTGCAGTGGGTTTTGAATAGGTTGGACGATGAGTGACACTGATATAGAGCTTGCCATTGGCCCTACACCTCTGGAAGGAAACAATATCTCCAGCTTGTAATTGTTTCTCCTTAACAAACCTGCTCCATCCCCTAGTCAGGACGTAGCTTTGACTGCTCTTCCAAAATGAGTACCTGAACTCCCATTCTTTGTTGTTCTCGTCCACAAATACAAGAGTTTCATCTTTATCATTGATTTGTGATTCTGGGGGGAAATTACGCTCTGCATGCTGTTTTGGAACCACCAATCTATTAAGCTTTCCAACATCGCTAGGAGTCACCTCTTTGTCAAATAGATGCTCTGGATTAACCATCAATTGCCCATACCGTCTAACATTTTTGATGTTTGCATTTCTTTCCCCAGCTTCAGGTGGAACTCTACTCTTTATTGATATGAAATAGTTAAATTTCTCTGGGTAAGAATGATCTTTAATCATCTGGACCACTTGTTCCTTGGTGTACAACTCTTGAAAGTTGTTTTCTATCTGACACTGTTTTCCATTGAGAAGATTTCGAGGACCCTCAGCACTTCTGAACTTAAGACAAGCCCTGTCATATGCTAATGCAGCTTCAACTTCACTGTTGAAAGTTCCCAACCATAGTCTCTGATGGCTTACATATATCTGAGCTCCCCATTTACCATTATGCTGAGGAACAACTCCTTTGTACTCCGAGGAAAACTGTCTTGAAGCAATTCCGCTCTTCGACTGACCCGATGCTTCTGTTCTAAGATTGAAAGGACTAATCGATCCTGGAGTTGAGACATTGGATCCTAAACATGGCTTCGTGTTCGCCATGAAAGCATTTATCCATTTATATTCTTTGGCCAAGAGATGTATCTGATTGTCCTGAATCACCTCCCACTCACCTGAGTCACCCATATTCAACCCAAAAGAACCAAAGAAATAAACATGAGAAAAATCATGTAACCGAAAACTTTAAAGCACTAAAGACAGAAAAGCATGCAGTTTCTATAATGTCTGCACTCACTTGCTTTTTCCCGTTATCGTAGTATGTGAAGGTTAAATGTATTCTCATGCTTTTCCTTGTAATATTTTGGAAACCTCCCATATTTGTTCGCAAGTTGTGGTGTGCCAACTAAGTTCTTCTACCTAAATCTGGAAACCATTTTAGCAGCTCTCATATCTAGTTTCCGAATTTCACTTGAAAACTGAATTCAAGTAGTACTGCAGAGGAAGAGAATACACATAAAGCTGAGAGGCAGCGGTGATGGGATAAGATACCTGTAAATTGAATAACGGGCAGGCAGCTTTGTTGCTAACTTTGGTTTTTACACGGCCAGAGAATGCTATCTGATGATTGTTTTTTAATGACTTTGGTCCTCCCAGATACACAGGACGGCTGCGCTCATTTTCATATTTATGACAACGAAGACTGGGTGCGGTTCGTTCTTCCAGGCACCTATTTGATTCCTTTCTCTCCTAATCTGGCCTATCCCCGCCATGGTACTATAGACGCAGCTAAAACTGTGGGAATAAGTAGGTATAGATTTAGGTGTCACATTATTTTGTCTCTTGCCTTGCATTTAGACCAACGGAAAATTCCTACGTGCTGGAGACTGAAGAGGGTGAGACCATATTTGTTTTAACAGGTAAGTGGACGGAGTTTCTTAAGCTAAATCTGAAAGAAGAAGAAAGTAAGATATGTTTTGAAAAATCAGGATAATTTCCTGTACTTTGCTTGCTTGAATGGCGTCCCTGATAAATTATTTGCAGTTTGCTTGCACTGCAAGCATCACAGTGATCGCTATAGGGAATGACATTCGGATTATGCACAAATTATTTGCTTAATCACAGTAATCGTTAATGGAATTGTAATTACAAAATCATCTGACTACCTATCCATTTCAGATGGCCGTTCTTGCTGTGTTTATGTTCATGTTGTAAAGAACAAATTAGTGGGTAATTTGGTTTTGTGCAGAGTGTAAGTTTGTTTTTAAAATTTGCTTATTAATTATAATTGGAATAGTGTTAGTGCGTAAGGGAGTTGGTGATGGAGTTGGAGTTTACTGTTAAGTAATTATAATTCATTAGTTGTTAAGTAATTATAATTGATTAGCTGTGAGGTATATGGCAGTGGGTGATGGAGTTGAAGTGTCTTGTTAAAGACATTTTGTTATGTAAAGTTTCTAATTATAATCGGATTAGCTGTGAGGTATAGGAAAGTGGGTGAGGGAGTTGGAGTATCTTGTTAAGACATTTTGTTATGTAAAGTTACTAATTATAATCAGGTTAGCTGTGAGGTATAGGACAGTAAGTGATGGAGTTGGAGTATCTTGTTAAGACATTCTATTATGTAAAGTTATTAGTTGGAAGCTTAATATTGAAATATAAAATTTATAATTGGAATCGCCCTAAAATATAGGCCAGTGAATGATGAAATTGAAGTATATTGTTAAAACACTCTATTATGTAAAGTTATTGGTTCTAAGCTTAACATTGAAAAAGAAAATTTACAAAAATAGATATACTCTTACAGGAGTTGAAACTTAACTAGAATAAGTCATTTAGACTGAACTGTTTTTAACAAAAACACAGTAATTCAGTTTGCAACATTGCTTCCTTAGAATTGAACACAGTAATTCAGTTTGCAACGTTGCTTCCTTAGGATTGATGATCTTTTCCTGATTAAAGAAACCAAAAAACGATTGTTCTTTCAACGGAGCTGAGAGATCACAGAAGAGACGACTTGAAATAACCTTAGAAAAGACGTCTGCCTCTGATTAATTTGTTCTGCTTCATCTGCATCTATCTTGTTCGACCACACTATATCGTTTCATGATACGACCATCCAGCAAGGCTGAGTATTTGCATCTAATTTCACTCAATGTCGTGTTCTTCTGCCAACTGGCCGTTCATTTTCTATATGGTGTATGGACCACTGTACAGGTGCAATGGTTGCATATTTTATTGTACGTTGAGGGTTTTTCGTGTCAACAAGAGACAAGCCTGGGAAAAAGTTGATATGTTTACATTGAGATTTTGACAGGTGTTTTTTACAAGTCTCATCAAATATCATGATTTTTGAAAACCACATCAAATATCAGGATCAAATTTTGGAACATGACATCAATCATATCAGGATCAAAATTTAGAACATGACATCAATCAATGTTATTTGCACATTTAGAAAAGAGCATAGTTTTTTTCAATTTTTTTTTGTTGAATTTTACAATGGACCCACTCATTAATGATGTGATATTTAACAACTTTGTTTACCGTGGTTGAAAGTTAAATTTGTTTTTCTGGGAAATATGCAATCACCAGTTAGAATACTGATAATAAAGCAAGCTCGCTTTTTAGTCCTTGCGAAGGAGATATTGTGGTAACGGGTGTCCATATTAGTTTGGCCGAGACGGATTGTGGCATTCTTTATGTCGGTGTTTTTAAAACATAACATCAATTTGAATTTGTAAAAGGTTCTGCGAAAATAATAATTGAAATTGGTGACTGGGTTGATAATTTTTTACCATGGGATGTAGAAATTTTAGTTTATCGAAAATTAGGTGAATTTGAAGAATGGAGAAAAGATTGAGAGTATTTATAAATTTTATTTATTTGTATGGGTCATCCACCCACTATATAAGATTACCACCATGTTCCTTAATTAGAGCAATTATTGTTGTTTTTATTATATATATATATATATATATATATATATATAAAGATGGGGAATATGTTCCTTAACTATACTATAGTAATTGTTGTTGTTTTTATTATGTTTTTGACATTTCTTTTCATGCATTTAATTTATTTATTTATAAAGTAAGAAATTACTATTAATATTATAGTAATGGTTAAAAGTGTCATCAATATAATCTATAAGTTTAAAGTATATGATTTTAAGAAATTAGCAAATTAAGAAGAAGGCTCATTATTAAAAAAAATAATTCAAAACATGTTCTCGGACATTTCATTTTAGTTACAACATGTTTTCATTTGTGTATTTTTCTATGGTTCAAGATGTTTCAATTCATAATTTGCAAGTTTAATTGTGTTTGTATGCATGCATTTTATGTGTTGCATTCCAATTTGTAAGTTGAGAATTTTAATGTGTTGTAATTGTTGATTAAGGTTATGCTATGTCTCTTTATTTGTTCAGATACAAATGAATCTTACTCATTTTTATTTGAGGGATTCAATATTCACGGGTTTGTTGTTTGTTTTGATAAACTTGTCTTATTGATTTGCACACTTAGAAAAATTATTGTTTAATATTGATTACTCGTATTATTCCTCATTAATAGATGACTTAGACATAGTTAGCATTTAAACTATTTGTTTATTAATATTTATCTTGCATAGAATGAAATATCACCTCAACTAGAAATCTTATGGTAATGAATAAATACTTGGTATTTCTTTTAATGACCAATAAGGTATGTATGGGCCTACACCCCCCTAATTATTTGGTTTGTTTGGTTGTTGGTAAAGGTATGGAGATTATATTGCAGTAAACTTGTATGGATTTGATTTCTTAAGTCATCGTTAACCTCTTTGATGCAGGAGCATCGTCATCAGAGCACACATGGGACGAAAGCACAGTGCCTAGCGCACCTTTTGAGTAAAATTTTAAATTTTGAAAGATGGTGTATCTCAGAGAACTTCTGAGTAAATGATGAATCAGAGAAGTTTTAATGGTCGAAGGTTGAACGATCGCGTCAAACCAGAAGAGATCAGATCGTCCTTGAGTTATTTGATTTTGGCGTGGATCTTAACATTCACATTAAATCGTCTGTCACAGACGTTTATTGTAATAGGACTAAGTAGTTGTAAGCTTTTACTTCGATCAGATAGGTAGTTGGAGGGAACCCTAGAGGACCTCTTGTATAAGTAGATACATTGTATACCTGAATAAGGCTGTTGCAGATTAGTAGGAGATAGTGTTACTGAATGTAAGTTTTTTTATCAGGTTGTATCCATTTACATTTAAATGGATATAACAGAGGGATATTGAATCAACGCATGGTGTTACTATTGTTTACAGTTTCCCTATTATTTTATGTTTTCATGAATGAATGAGTTATGTTATTGAGTACATGAAACTGTGAAGCATTTGAATAAGCTTCAATTTTTTCTCTTCGTTGAGTTCATGCAAGGTGTGCATATAGTCTGCAAGGAGTGCGTTGACAGAGTCTGTTTCGACTCAGAAGATTAGAAGAGATAGCGTGAAACTTCTATTTGCAAGTAGTGCAAAGGCACTGTTGCAAGGTGTGCACAGTCGCCCGCAAGAAGCTAAGTCTTGCATAAGAATTTGTTGCAAGGAGTGCACAAATTCGAAGTTCGACTAAGTGTCGAAGTGGCCCTCTGAGGAGTCAAAGGGTTCTAGAAACAAGGCTCAAGAGAGATAGCAGGGTTGAATATTCAGAGGGAGTGAAGCTATGAATATTTCATGGGTTATCGGTCAAGATTCGTCAAGGAGGGAACGGGATCGTTCCAGATCGTTGGATCGAGGCAAAGCGCACGAGCTTTAATTCTATGTGTGCACACAGGAGCGAGGATTCGTCGAAGTCCCGAAAAGGCTAGGGACAGTGCATCATCCAGAGGGACAGGTGGCGTAAGATCTGCAACTTCGGGTGAAAACACTCTATGAGAAAACGAGTGTGCAGGAGTTGAAACTCTTGAAGCCCGAAGAGTTGAAATGATTTGCAGTCGTCGATTTGTGGGGGACACGCATCGACAGGTCATCAATTTCAGGTAAAATCACTACGGGAGAAAGTGAGTGCGGAGGAGTTGAAACTCCTGAAGCCCGAATATCCGAAGTGAATCATAGTCGTCAGATCCAGAAGGACACATGTCAAAAGATCGTGAAATACAGGTGAAATCACTCCGAGAGAAAGCGGAGGTGGAGAGTTTGAAACTCCCGAACCCTGAATAACTAAAGTGATTTGTGTTAGTCGATCTGTGGGAGGCACGTGTCAACAGATCGTGAACTCTGGGTGAAAGCACTCTGGGAGAAAGCAAAGATGGAGAAGTTGAGACTCCCTAAAGTTGAAGTCCTGAAGTGAACTAGGAACATTGATCAGGGAGGACGCATGGTGCATGGTCCTCAACTCCAGAAGAAAACACTCCGGGGGAAAAAGCTGTAGGAACGTCCGAACTCCCAAAGACCGAAGTCCCAAAGTGGACCAGAGCCATTGATTTGGGTGGATGTGTGGCGCCTGATCTAGAACTTTGGGTACGAAGTACTCCGAGGAAAAATGAAGGTCTGAACATCCCAAACTCCCAAAGCGCGAAGTCCCGAAGTAGATCTCGATCGTTGGTTGTGAAAGGGGATGTGGATCGTTGATCTGCTCTTGGTTAAAATTTCTAAAGTCACGAAGAGCCAAGACGTAAAGCCCTGGGTCACAGCCCGAGGTTACATGCAAAGAAGGGCTAGCAGAAGGAGCTAGCGCTTGTTGGTGTTGAGATTTGGAAAAAGTGCTAAGAAAGCATGGCCCACGGGTACCCGTCGATCTGTGAACAGAGATAGACGATGGGGAATCATTGGGGAGCGCGGAGGTGAAATTAGTGGACGTGTTAGTTCACGGCCCGCAATTCACCAACGTCGTTGATCTCGTCGGGACAGGGGATCTGTTAGAAAAATAGGATCACGGAGCAATAAAATAAAACAAATGCAGAAATAAAACACAGAAGATACACAATAAAATAGAGACACATATATATGTGGTTCACCCAGTCTGGGCTACGTCCACCAGAGAAATTATCAAGTCCTTCCTTTATTATTATCCAACAAATGAAGGGATACAACCTACAGTAAACTCATTGTAACTTCCCCTTCTTTCTCTCACAATGTCCTCTCTCAGAATACAATATTCGCTATGATACCTAGCCACAATACATTTCCCTCATAAAAGAGGGTTTCCTTCTAGGGAAAAAAAACCCTAACATAACTTCTACCGTTAAATCAGCAACCTTATAATGAATGGTCGATATTTACAATGAAATTATAATATACATTTACAAGGCATTTTTTCCTTCGGGGGCCTGCTTGGCCTCGGACCCCGCAGGGGGGTAACTCCTCCACATAGATGAGTGTACATTCTTCTGAGGTGTAAAGTCTTCATGGGGTATAATCACGGCTGAAAACAAAGACCTCTGAATCAGGAAGATAATCAGGCTCCACAACCAACAATCTCCCACTTAGAGATTGATCTCAACGACTCCATCGATGTTGTATCTGCTGAACTATGAACCTGGAAAATTTCTCATCTTCACCTTCATGCTTTAAGACCAACTGAAACTGAGAAAGAACTCAGTTTCTCCCTGGTTACTCCCTTTGTTAACATGTTTGCAAGATTCTGGCTAGTGTGTATCTTTTCCAACTTCAAATGTCCATCTTCCAAGACGGATCGTATGAAATGGTACCTCAGTTTTATATGATTAGTCTTCGAATGGAAGTTTGATTTCTTTGCAATATGAATGGCACTCTCACTATCGCAGTAAAACCTGCTATTCTCTTGCATCTTTCCCAATTCCTCCATAAACCTTTGTAACCAAATCATTTCTTTACTAGCCTGTGTAGAAGAAAAATACTCTGGTTCTGTTGTTGAAAGTGCAACAACCTTTTGTAGTTTCGAAATCCAACTTATTGTTGTTCCACCTATAGTAAAAACTTACCCTGTGGTGTTCCTCCTGCTATCTTTATCACCTGCCATATCTAAATCAAAATATCCCTGTAGAAAAGTGTTTGAACCTCCAAAACATAATGCATGAGTAGCAGTACCTCTCAAATACCTGAGAATCTACTTTACTACCTCCCAATGTTCTTTACCTGGATTGTTCATATACCTGCTCACAACTCCCATTGCATGTGCAATATTTGGTCTTGTGCAAACCATCGCATACATCAAGATGCCAACTGTTGATGAATAAGGGACCCTAGACATGTATTATATCTCCTCCTGTGTCTTGGGACACATTTCCTTAGTTAATTTGAAATGGTTGGCCAAAGGTGTACTAACTAGTTTTTCATTTTGCATTCTAAACCTCTCCAACACCTTCTCTATGTATTCACCCTGAGACAATGTCAATTTGCGATTTTTTCTGTCTCTTGTTATTCTCATACCAAGGATTTTCTTTGCAGCACCCAAATCCTTCATTGCAAATGAATTAACTAATTTCTTCTTGAGCACATTTATATCCTACATATTAGACCCTGCAACAAGCATGTCATCTACATACAGTATCAAGATAATATAGCTTCCATTTTCTAGCCTTTTAAAATAAACACAGTGATCAGAATGATAACCTTGTTCTATCATAAACCTGTCAAACTTCAAATACCACTGCCTTGGAAGTTTCCTTAGGCCATACAAGCTCTTCTTCAACCTGCATACCAAATTCTCATTCCCTTTGACCTCATACCCCTGTGGTTGCTGCATATAAATCTCTTCCTCCAAATCCCCATGGAGAAAAGTTGTTTTTACATCTAACTATTCAAGATGCAAATCTTCTATTTCCACAAGACTTAAAATGGTCATAATTGAAGTCATTTTAACAACAGGAGAAAATATTTCATCAAAATCTATACCTTTCTTTTGTGCAAACCCCTTTACAACAAGTCTAGCCTTGTACCATTTTTTTCCTCCATATTCCTCCTTCAACTTGTAAACCCATTTATTATGCAATGTTTTTTTTCCTATACGCAACTGAACCAAGTCCCAAGTATGGTTATTTACCAAGGAATCAATTTCCTCTTTCATGCCTTGCTCCCACTTCTTTTTGGTGTCTACCTGCATTGCCCCTTCATAACATTCTAGTTCACCAGAATCAGTCAACAATAAATAATACAATGAAAGAGAGTATCGTTCAGGGGGTCTACTTAACCTGGTATATCTTCTAACAACACTTGCAAGAGTTTTTGGTACATGTTTCTCCTGTTGTTGTACATTTTGATTTTCTGGTTCCTTTGGAATTTCTTTTTCAGTGATCTCATCAAGCACTGTGTATTCTAGTTTTTATTTTTCTTGTTTCTTTCCCTGCAACTGATCTTTGTACATGACCTTCTCATTGAATATAACATCTCTACTTCTAATCATTTTGTTATTTTCATAATCCCATAAGCGATAACCAAAATCATTAACACTATATCCAATAAAGGTACACTTCTTGGATTTTTCCTCAATCTTTGTTCTATTTTCTTTATCAACATGGACAAATGCTTCACAACCAAAAGTATTCAAAAAATAATAGTTTAACTTTTTACCTATCCATGCCTCCTATGGAATTCTACCATCCAAAGAGCTTGAAGGTCATCTGTTTATTAAGTAAAAAACAATATCTACAACATTTTCCCATAACTATAAGGGCAAACCAGCATGTAATCTCATACTCCTTGCACGCTCCATGATTGTCTTGTTCATCCTTTCTGACACACCATTTTCTTGTGGTGTTCTTGGAACTGTCTTCTCTCTATGAATCCCATGGTATAAACAGTAATCATCAAACTCCTTGCTACAATATTCACCTCCATTATCTGATCTAAAACACTTCAACCTTTTTCATGTCTCATTCTCAACCAAAGCTTTCCATTTCTTAAAAGTATCAAAAACATCAGATTTTTGTCGAATGCAATAAACCCAAGTTTTTCTAGTTGCATCATCAATAAAAGTAACATAATAACGAGAGCCACTAAGAAATGATACCTGAGTTGTTCCCCATACATCTGTATGCACAAGCTCTAACCTTTCACTCTTCTTTTCTTTTCCGACTCTGAGAAATCTGACTCTCTTTTGTTTTCCATAAACGCAATGCTCACAGAAGTCCAAATCAATTTGTTTAAGATCTGGAAACAAATTTATTTTGTGAAGTATCTACACCCCCTTCTCACTCATTTGTCCAAGCCTATGATGCCATAGTGTTGTATCAACTCCTGAAGAAGCTAAAGAGATAGAAGAGTCATTATTACCAGTAAATAAATACAATGTACCTACCTTCTCTCTTGTTGCTATCACCAATGATCCGTTGGTGACCTTCCACACCTTATCTGTAAATATGGATATACAACCTTCACTTACCAATTGTCTTGTTGAAATTGTATTTTTCCTTAGATCTGGAACATGTCTTACCTCTTTCAACAACCATTGGTTTTCATTGCTTTGATTTATTTTTACCTTTCCCATTCCAACAATTTTGCATGGTGCATCATCACCCAAATGAACCTGTCAAAATCACCTTGAACATAATCTAGAAAATGTTTCCCATGGGGTGTGGCATGAAATGAAGCCCCTGAATCTACCACCCAAGACTCAAAAATATTATCTACAGAAATAATCAAAGCATCTTGTAACACATCACCTGTTACATTTTCTTCCTGATTTTTCTCTTGTTGTCCATCTCTTTGTTTCTTTGGAGCTCTGTAGTCTTTCTTCAGATGTCCTTTCTTCCCACAATTCCAGCACTCTATATTTTCAAGTTTGGATTTGGATCTACCCTTCCTATAATTCTCATGGTTCCGTGATCCCTTTCCTCTATCCCTTTGTCTTCCCATGTTCTCCATGTTCAACGCATTACCTGATGTCTCACCTGTGTTTTTCCGTCACAGTTCCTCACTAAGGATAACACCAACAACATCATCAAGTTTTAAATTATTTGAACCAGAGAAAGAGTTACTTACATCCATGACCAAGCCGTTATATCTTTCTGGCAATGAGCACAAGATTAGAAGAGCCTTGACCTCATCATCAAAGTCCACTTTTACAGAACTTAGTTGATTAGTAATCGTATTAAATTCATTTAAATGATCTGCAACAGACCCATCTTCTGACATCTTCATATTAAATAATCTCTTCATTAGAAATATTGTAATGGACACTGATGGTTTTTCATACAATTTAGCCAATGCGTCCATCAAATCCTTCATTGTCTTTTCTTTCGAAATATTGAAAGCCATCGACGCTGCCAGGCTCAGCTGTATCGTTCCTAGAGCCTTTCTGTCAAGAATCTCCCATTCTTCGTCCTTCATAGTCATCGACTTCTTTGTTATTCTGCCCAATGGTAGGAATAGATCCTTCTGATATAAATAATCTTCCATAACTGGTAGTTTTGGTCATTAAATTTCTCAACCCTAAACTTTCAATCTTCCGCCATTGCTCCCACTCGAACCAGGAACCCTCTTTTCCTGCGAGTTACCTTTCTCTCTAATACCAGCTGTTAGAAAAACAGGATCACGGAGCAATAAAATAAAAAAAATCTGGAAATAAAACATAGAAGATACACAATAAAATAGAGACATAGATATACGTGGTTCACCTAGTGTGGGCTACGTCCACCAGAGAAATTGTCAGGTCCTTCCTTTATTAGTATCCAGTAAATGAAGGGATACAACCTACAACAAACCCACTGTAAATTCTTCTTCTTTCTCTCACTGTCTCCTCTCTCGTAATACAATATTCGCTATGATACCTAGCTGCAATACATTTCCATCATAAAAGAGGGTTTCCTTCTAGGGAAAAAAACCCTAACATAACTTCTATCGTTAGATCTGCGACCTTATAATGAGAGGTCCATATTTACAATGAAATTACAATATACATTTGCAAGTCAATTTTTCCTCCGGGGGCCTACTTTTCCCCGGACCCCACAGTGGGGGTAATCCCCCCCCCCCTCCTCGCACTCCCCCATGTGGATGAGTGTACATTATTCAGGGGTGTAAAGTCTTCATGGGGTATAAACATGACCGAAAAAAAAGACATCTGAATCAAGAAGATAATCAGGCTCCACAACCAACAAG
The DNA here is from genome assembly GCA_009831015.1 of Picea engelmannii. Taxonomy (NCBI): domain Eukaryota; kingdom Viridiplantae; phylum Streptophyta; class Pinopsida; order Pinales; family Pinaceae; genus Picea; species Picea engelmannii. The sequence goes on from ML804404.1 coordinate 13,213, forward strand.
ATCAACGACCACGATTAGACCAAGTTGGGCAAGTACTTTTCTGATTGTGGATACTGAGCCCTCTGATAAATATCATATTGGTTCCCCAAAATCAATGTGAATCGTCGATCTATGAACAAATCGGTAATGACCATATCATGACCGTGAAAACCTGAGGGACGATAGAAGATGATCAGACCAGAACGAGGCGGGTACCATACGACCTGTGCCTTGGGTGATATTAGGGCATGTGCTTGATTTAGTTTGAGACCAGTAGGTCTCGAGGAGATAATCCAGCTCGAAGAGATTAACATCCTTAACTGGGAGGTCACGCAACCCCAATGGAGAGTAAGGGGGGTCTGCATCAAGTGGTATCAAAGCCTCAATTTGTTTTCAGGTAGCAAAGAGTAGACAAAGGAGATACTCTAGTACCATCAAGTGGTATCAGAGCCGAAATTTTCTTGTAGACGACAGACAATGGAGAGAAAAGGTAGTCTGGCAGAATCAAGTGGTATCAGAGCACAAATTTTCCTGTAGACATCAGGTGAGAGAGGAAATAGAGTGTGATACTCTGTGAATGATGGTTGCACGGGTGCAGAAACAAATGGAGAACCAAGTGGGATGCAGAGAGAAGATGGAGATGCCCATAGTTGAAGAGTGATCAGTAGACTTTCCAGGAGGTTGGAAGACAGAGATGGCTATTGAAGGCCATAGGTGTGGTCAAGGAGAAGACCACCAATAGAAAAACAAAGTTTAGATAGACAAAGAGCTTAGGGAGATCAGAGAAAAAATGGAGAAGTTGACATTGAAGATGAAACAGGAGGAAAAGGAACGTTGGACATATGAATGGCCTTTAAAGAGGAAAGCTAAGTGGCATGTCCATAAGTTTTTGGCGAGAAGGAAACAATAGATGCTGAGAAAGTGGTTGAGGCATGCTAAAAACCTTAGGGACACAAAGGAAGATTTGGTTTTCATTTGTGAGCCAGAAGTTGGAAAAATCCTCAGTGATGAGGAAGGGAGATCAGTTAAAGGTCTCATAAACTATTAGGAGGGCAGAAATGAATTTTCAAATTGCTAGGTGGGAAATGAGATGGGATCAATTGAAGATCTTATAGACTACCAAGAGGGCAGGGGAGAAATCCTAGATTTTTAGGTGGGCAAGGGAATAAAAATGAGACTGTCTGAAAGTGTCAGGAGCTCAGGGGAGAGTTCATATCAACAAGGAATGTTGACAAGTGACAAGGAGGCAAAAGAAATACCTCATTTGTATGAAGACTCATGTGGGTTTGTAGACCATGTGAATGAATATGATGAGAAGTTAAATACTTAAACCATCAAAGAGGAAGATCAGAGGTGCATTATGATCATTGGAGGAATCAAAATATTCCTTCCAAGCAGCTAAACAGAGGCTAGCATATGTGTTGCAGATGCAGCAAAAGAAGGGAAGCCAGCGGAGACTGTCATAAAGGAGGAAATGGAGCAAATACTAAAGTCTACCAATGTAAGAGAAGAAGAGGAGAATTTTGATGGATGGCTCAAAATGTTCAGCCAAGAAGTTGAATAGGAGATGATTGCAGCATTGGAGACTACAACTGAAGAGGAGGTGGATAGTATAAACTTTGTCGATTTGTGTGAAGAACTGAAATCCCTGGGGAGAAGGGTGATAGTGCAAAGCATGCACATCCAACAGGATAGGTTGAAAACAGGTGAAGGAGCATGCCAGTCCAAGGAACAGCTAGAGGAAACTAGAGATATGCCAACAGAAAATCTAACAAAAGTCAATCTGTCAGAAGAGGAAGCTGAGAAGCAGCTCGGTGGTGAGAATGCAGAACTGAAATCTACAGCAAAGTGGCCAGCTAGTGCCACAAGAGATGAAGATAAAATGAAGGGTCAGATTAATCAGATTTGTAAGGAGGAGAAAAAGAACACATTTCAATGTGCCCAAGAGATGGAGAAAGAAGAGAATTCAGTGGAATTGCTCAAAAATTTCAGCTAGGGAGATGAACATGAGGCAACTGTAGAATTGGGATCTACATCAGAAGGATATGAGTATTCAGAGGAATGGAAAAACATTTTCAGTCGAGAAGCTGAGCAGGAGATAACTGCAGAACTAAAACCTGTAGCAGAAGAGAAGAGAGCAATAGATAACATGGATTTTGTTGATCTGTGTGAATAATTGAAGGCCCTGGAGAGAAGGGTAAAGATGCAAAGTAAGCTAATCCAACAAGTCAGGTTGGAAGTTGATGAAATGGATATGTAGAAGAATGGGATGAAGGAGAAGAGCCAGTCATTGGACCAGTTGGAAGAGGTGATAGAGGAGGTTAAAATATTGATGTTGGAAGTTGCACAAGAAGCAGCCAACAAAGAAGGATGGAACAGAAGGGAACCTGCAGGCACAACAACACAAAAGAAGTAGCAAGGAAAATGAGCAGATGGAAAACTCCAAGAGAAAGTATGGGACCCTGTAAGGTCTCAACGACATAGTAGAGGGAGCCATGAGTAGGATCTCATGATTTTCCCAGTAGTGGAGTATGATGCAGGAGCATTGTCGTCAGAGCACGCGTGGGACGACATCACAACGCCTAGCACGCCTTTTGAGTAAAATTTTAAATTTTGAAAGATGGTGTATCTCAGAGAACTTCTGAGTAAATGATGAATCAAAGAAGTTTTAATGGTCGGGGGTTGAACGATCACGTCAAACCAGAAGAGATCAGATCATCCTTGAGTTATTTGATTTTGGCATGGATCTGAACATTCACATTAAATCATCTATCACAAACGTTTATTGTAATAGGACTAAGTAGTTGTAAGCTTTTACTTCGATCAGATAGGTAGTTGGAGGGAACCCTAGAGGACCTCTTGTATAAGTAGATGCATTATATGCCTGAATAAGGCAGTTGCAGATTAGTAGGAGATAATGTTACTGAATGTAAGTTTTTTAATTAGGCTGTAGCCATTTACATTTGAATGAATATAACAAAGGGATATTGAACCAACGCATGGTGTTACTATTGTTTACATTTTCCCTGTTATTTTTTGTTTTCATGAATGAATGAGTTATGTTATTGAGTACATGAAACTGTGAAGCATTTGAATAAGCTTCAATTTTTTCTCTTCGTTGAGTTCATGCAAGGTGTGCATATAGTCCGCAAGGAGTGCGTTGACAGAGTCTATTTTGACTCAGAAGCTCAGAAGAGATATCATGCAACTTCTATTTGCAAGGAATGAAAAGGGACTGTTGCAAGGTGTGCACAGTCGCCCGCAAGAAGCTAAGTCTTGCGTAAGAATCTGTTGCAAGGTGTAGCGCACCTTTTCAGCTACCATGGCTTAATCGCTCTTAAAAGGAAACTTTAACACCACTTGGTACATAACTCATACATGTATTATATAATCCACATGCATTTAAACAAATAAACACATTCTACACAGAGTATTCATATGAGTTACTGCCATAATTAACAAAGCAATAGCGTTTCATACTAATTCATATACACAGCGAAAATCATGATAACATAAGTAGTAGAGTCATGCAAAACATGATTAAAACATAATCAGATACTTATCTTTTAACAGTGGTAGAATCCACCAACCAAGTGCAGGCCTTCCACGAACCTCCCAGCCTTAGACCACACTGCTCATCAGCTCAGTAGTGGGTCACCCCCGAGATGGGACTAAGCTCGACCCCGAGACAAGGAATCCTAGGTTAGGCTGAGGTTACAGGGAAAACAACACACAGCCACAGAAAGGGATTCTCTCCAAGGAACCACCCACACTCACTGCCCACAGACCCTCATTCCCCTCATGCTTGTTCCACCCCAGGAGTATACACCTTCTCTATCACCTGGACAGTCCTTCATCTGCTAACCTCCCTTGCCTTGGGTTACAGCAACAGGCCGAACCGGAAGTCTTTGGGCTCTGTGGAAACTACAGGGTTCCTTCCAGGAGTTCTCTTCTACCTCTGTGCACTCTCTCGCTTGGAGAGAATCGCTCACAGGTCAAAAAACCTCCCATGCAATCTAGCACTACATGACCACACAACCAACGGAAAAACAGACACGGATTTTTCCACAGGCTCAACAATGGAAAAATGGCTCAGGGTCACGGATTCGGGATAGAGATCTCACGCACAGGCTCGATCTTGAGCAGTGGATGCACACAGATTCTCCAAACACAACAAGAGCTTTTTCGATTCAAACAGAGGTGAAACCGGCTCTTTTAGAATCGATCACAGGCTTCTGGTTCAGTACGAAGGTATACATGGGTTTTTCAGTTCAGAAGGTGTACGAGGTTTTTCTGCAGAGCTCGGGTCAGTCGTACTGCTCAGAACCCGTACACCCTCAGGCAGTCTTCTTGAATGAGAGAGTGAACCCCCCTCACGGTCCACCCAAACTGTTTTATTCACATGCACCAGGGTCGACACTTGTCACCCCGGAGACTGCATGCGTTCCACCATCACACATCACCTTCCCTTGGTCAGGAAATTAGGATAAAAAATATATAAATGGCACATGTTCTTTTGGAATAATAATAAAATATTATTCCTAGGCTTAAGCCCCCCCCTAGTCTAAACACTTAGCCCCTTTTCCCACCTTCCAGCCCCTAATCCCTTGCCTTCTCTGTGGAAACTCAGTCCCCCTTCACTCATTCATCGTGGTCGATCTGCACCTGGCGGTGTTTACAATTTTATTAAATGTTTTTGCATATATACAAGTACATAATTAGGCCCTTGGCCTCCAACCCTTAGTCTCTCTGGCCTAACAATCACATAAGCCCACCGGCTTATACAAACTTGGCTCACCAGCCTATAACACATATTTACAATTCATTTCATACATCAGATTTACAACTGGGATCGGCCTTGGGGACATTACAATCCCCCTCCCTTATTTTTGCACTGTCCTCAGTGCAACTTACACTGTCTCTGCAAGCCTTTCAAAATTTTCAAAAATATGTGGGTACTCTACCCGAATAAATTCTTCATGCTCCCATGTCGTGTCCTCAGGACCGTACCAGGTCCACTGAACCTTTATAATCTCTATGGCTCGATTCCGAAGTTGTTTGCTTTTCCTGTCCAATATGCGCACAGGATGCACTTGCAGGACACCTTCTGGTTCCACCAGAATCACATTCCAATCGATAACATGATTAGCATCAGGTACATATTTCTTAAGTAGTGAAACATGAAACACATAATGTACAGTCATAGATGTAGGTAGTACAAGCATGTATGCAACTGGCCCAATCCTTTCCAGGATCTCAAATGACCCACAAAATCTTGCTTCCAATTTGGCGCAACTTCCCAACTTCAGGGAACTCCTGTTAGTCTTCACTTTCAGGAAAACATGGTCACCCACTTTGAATTCTCTATGGGTTATGTTACTGTCAGTGTAACTTTTCTGCCTATCTTGGGCAGCTTTTAGATTCTGTTTAATTTTTATCATTTGATCTTCCATTTCTTTGAGCAGCTCAGGCCCAACTACTGCTCTATCAGCTGGATTATCCCAACTCACTAGAGTCTTGCACTTTCTTCCATAAAGTTCTTCGAATGGGCTCATCTTCAATGATGCATGATACCCATTATTGTAGGCGAATTCTACCAAATACAGGTAGTCTTCCCACCTTGATGGTTTGTCCATCACATACATTCTCAGTATGCCTTCTATTACCCTGTTCACCCTCTCTGTCTAACCATCAGACTCAGGATGATATGTTGTACTAAAGTTCAGATTCGTTCTGAATCCCTTGAACAGTCCTTTCCATAAATTCGAGGTGAATTTTGGGTCCCTATCAGACACAATTGTCTTAGGAATTTCGTGCAAGCGTGCAACTTCTTTTAAAAATATATCAGCAACATCAGCTGCCCTGTGGGTGGTTTTCAATGGAATAAAATGAGCAACTTTAGTAAGCTTGTCCACCACCACCATGATTGAATCATGCTGCTTGTTGGTTCTAGGTAGTCCGGTGATAAAATCCATTGTTACCACGTTCCATTTCCACTCAAGAATGGGTAAAGGCTGCAACAACCCTGATGGGTGTCTATGCTCAGCCTTAACCTTCTGGCACTCCATACATCTAGCGATGTATTCATCAATTTCTTTCTTCATACCCGGCCAAAAATAATGGCTTTTCACTGCTTCCATAGTCTTCTGATATCTAGTATGTCCAGCATAAGCCACATTAATCATCTCCTTTAGAATTGCCAGCTTCAATTCTTGGACATTGGGTACAAACACTCTGTTTTTATACAGAAGTAAACCATTAGTTCCCAAGGTGTAACTTTCTTTGGTCTGTGGTCTCTTGTGTTGTTGTAGCTTTGCTACAAGACTTCTGTACTGCAAATCAGTATTTGCAGCTTCCAAAATTCTGTCTTTCATCTCATTCATGTACATGCTAATGGTTGTAGCATGTAACTCGTGCACTTTTCTGCTGAGTGCATCAGCCACCTTATTTTCTTCCCCTTTGATATGCTTGATATCAAAGTCATATTCGCACAGAAACTCCAGCCATCTGGTTTGCCTCGCATTTAAAGTCGGTTGATCAAATAAATACTTCAGACCGTTGTGGTCTGTTATTAATTCAAATCTCCTTCCCATGAGGTAATGTCTCAATTTCCTCAAGGCGTGGATGATTGCTGCTAGCTCTAAATCATGAGTGGCATAATTCCTTTCATGCTCTTTCATCTTTCGGGACTCATAACAAATTACAAATCCCTCTTGGCTGAGAACTCCTCACAGCCCCTCCTTACACGCATTTGTGCACACTACGTAATCCTTATTTGGATCTGCAATCTTCAGGATTGGAGCACTGGTTAGTAGCTCCTTCAATCGCTGGAAGTTGCTCTCACATTCTTCAGTCCACTGAAACTTCTTCTCCTTCCTTTGCAAGGAAGTGATAGGGTGATCTATCTTTGAGAATCTGGCTATAAACCTTATGTAGTAGCCTGCCAGACCCATAAAAGATCTAATTTTTTCCACATTCCTTGGCGCTGACCATTCTCGAATGGACGCAACCTTTTCAGGATCCACAGCGATCCCTTCTTTGATATAATGTGCCCCAAGTAATGAATCTGCCTTTGGTAAAATGAGCACTTGCTCAGTTTTGTGTACAACTGGTGTTCTCTCAACACCTGCAGCACCATTCTTAGGTGTTGTTCATGTTCTTCCTCCGTCTTGGAATACACCAAGATATCATCCCGGAAGACTATGACAAACTTGTCCAAATAATCTCTGAACACTCCATTCATTAAGCACATGAAAACAGCAGGTGCATTTGTCTGTCCAAACGGCACCACTGTGAATTCATAATGATCGTACCTTGTTCTAAAGGCAGTCTTGCTAATGTCCTCATCATTTATTCTCACTTGGTGATATCCAGATCTGAGATCTATTTTTGAAAATATTTTCGCATTCTTCAACTTATCAAAAAGATCATCAATCCTTGGTAGAGGATACTTGTTCTTGACAGTGACCTTATTCAACTGTCGAAAATCAATGCACAGTCTCAACGTCCCATCTTTCTTCTTCACGAATAGGACCAGGGCTCCCCAAGGTGACACGTTGGGGAGAATGTATTCCTTCTTTAGTAGTTGTTCAAGCTGCAATTGCAACTCTTTCAGCTCTGTTGTACTCATTCTATAAGGATCCTTTGAAACTGGAGCTGCTCCAGGCATCAAATTTATTGAAAAATCGATGTCCCTCTTCGGAGGTAGTCCAGGTACCTCCTGAAATACATCCTTGAATTCTTTGAGTACCTCGTGATCTTCCAGATTCGAGACTGCATCTCGAGATGCTTCTTCCACCCGAGCTGCATATAATTGACAGCCTTTCCAGTAACATTTCTTCAGCTGCATGGCTGAGATTTTTCTAACAGCCACGACTCTGGGAATTCCTTGGACTCTTACCAGATTTCCCTCTTCGTTCAACCAGGTAAACCTCTTGTTACGACAATCCATAAGGGCATAGTGTTGGTCCAACCAGTCCATCCCAATTAAGCAATCGTATGAGCCTAAAGGCAAAATGTTCAATTCAGCCTTAGTGCTTATTCCTTTCATGTCCACTGAACAGGACTAAACCAATTCAATGACCTTCCTCTTGGTCCCTGTGGCCAACTTCACTAACCAAGACTTTTCATGTTTGCTTCTTGTTAAATGCAAAATTTCCACCACTCTAGGATCTATATAACTATGGCTAGCCCCTGAATCAATTAAAATAATAAGTGGTCGGTTGTTGATCGTACCCTCCACTTCAATCATGTGTGATTGAAATTCTACTTGTTTGTTGTCCAGGGCTGCGTAGATCCTCGGCATTTTGTTGCCCATATCCTCCATTGTTTCAGCTTGTTGAACAGTATGGACAGTTCTTTCTTTGTCTTTTCTGTGGGAACAATCTCTGTACCTATGATTCCCTTTACAGCCCCAACAATCCATAGGTGGAGACCTTGGCATCTGCTCACTCCCTTCAACTTTCCTGGGGTCTCTAAAATATGACTGTCCCCAAGGGTTGTTCTTGAAAAAAGGTGGATTGTTTCCCTTCTACCTCTGTTCTTTCTTAAACCTCTTCTGGTCATCCCAAGCCTTCCAAAAGGTAGGCTTTTCTCTTTGTTGTTAGTATAAGCATTTCTCCCTTCTTATTGTTTCTTCCATAGTCTTAGGATCATCATATTGAATCTTGTCACCAATGGAAGGTGGTAGTCCACTCAAATACCTCTGAATTTTAGCAGCCTCATCTTTGATGAATGGAACATACTTCAGTAGTTCTAGAAAACTTCGTTCATACTCATCAATGGTCATGCTGCCCAACTTGAGTTCGAAGAACTCCTTCATCTTTCTATCATAATATCTTTTGGTCAGGTCTTTCTTCTCAAAATACCTCTTAAACTCCTTCCACGTGACCTCTTTCTCTCTGATGTGTTGCACCTGCACCAACTGATCCCACCACATGGATGTTTTTCCTTTCAGCTGGTACATTGCAATTCTTCCTTCTGCATGGGCAGAATAATTCTGCAGTTGGAAGTATTTCTTTATACCCAGCAACCATATTTCGACATCTTCAGCCTTCTTATATTCACCATCGAACGTAGGCAGTTTAATCTTGTTGATTTCCCCTTTCAATTCATCCCTTCCAGATTTTCGGTGCTTTCTAGTAGGAGACGAGCTCGAACTACTGCGTGTTCCCCTACTGGAATGTCTTTGGGAGCGACTAAGATGTCGGCTACCACTCCTCGACCTCCTTTTCCTCTCGGGAGTCCTGACGCTTCTTGATCTTCTTATTCTCCCAGGGGTTCTACGACTCTCCGTCTTACTTGAGTCTCTTCCCTTCTAGAGTTTCCTCTCTATTCTTTCCAGGCTCTTCAAAAATTTTAAGTTTAATACACCCTGTCGATCCCTGACTTTCATGAGCTTTCGCCTATCAACTCGATGAGCCTGGGCCTCTCTTTGCAATCCTTCAATGATTTTCATTATGTGTCCTTCCTTATCCTTTTCTTTTCTGTGCCCATTGGAGTTTGATCCTTCCACTTCCACATTGACATCCTTTCCTTCCCATTCGTCTCCTGTTTCGGAGGCAATCTGCACCTTTTCCCATTCCATACTCGGCGTTGGTTAACTGGAGTCTTGACCCTCATTGAACTCTGCACAAGCACTGTGCAATTCAATTTGAAGTTTGTCGGGCCATTAAAACTTCATGAACAATCTACAACATTTATACGCCAATACGAACAAGAACAAAAGACATTTCGATTCAAATAAGTTTTCTAAGCTCTCATTCGGCTCTGCAATTTTCGGGTCTTCGAAACTTTCATTTTCGGCATTTCGGGACTTCCAGGCCTTCGGGTTTTCGGTACCCGGGACTTCGGGTTTTCGGCACCCGGGAGTTCATTTTGCAGTGACTCCCAACCTTTTATCATTTCAATTCCCGAATTCCGAAAATTGGTTTCCTTATTCTCCAGGCCCATAACATAGTTGTTGTCCTTAAAATTCGCTACGATTCTTCTGTCTTCGGAGATTTCAGGACTTTGGGACTTGGGGTTTTCGGTCCATGAGGTTGTCATACTTTCTTTTCTTTCCAACCCCCGACTTCTGAAATTCCGATTTACTTTACCCTCCAGGCCCACATAGCACAGTGGTCACCCACAACCACGGTGGCACATGGCACATTCATGAGGGTCCACGTCGCTTTTAATGACGTCATCGGGTCCCACCACTCTCACTTTTCTTCTCAACCCACTGGCACGTGGTACATCTCCATGTGTCCACGTCCATTCCTAGTAAAATCCAACGGTCAAATCTTTCTCAGATCTACGATGCAAATCCTTTCAGCGTTTCGGGGTTTCGAGCATCGGAAGTTCGTGCATCCACACATCTTGAACTTCCATTTGCTGAAATCCCGAAATCAATGTCTATTTAAATACTTGATCCAACGGTCAATTTCTTCTCCCCACGATCTATGGTGTAGGTTGTTTCAGGATTTCGGGGTTTTAGGTTTCGGAGTTGTTCACCTCTCCTCACTTCCCATCTCCCAAAACGTTGATTTCTTCCTGGACAATTAACGGTCCAGATCTCTCTTAGATCGACGGTTATGATCCAATCATGAATTCGTGTTTCGTGAATTCTCACGAACTCACCCTTTGACCTTTTCAAGTTACGAGTCAATGAAAGGTTGATCGCTCTCCACGCGTTCTTTTTGATGGACGGTCCTGACTAATTCAGGATTTCGCGTATCGTGATTTCCACACTCCTATGCAATTCCAAAGGGCTTTAAACCTCGTGCACACTTTCCAGATCTAACGGTCACGAGGGTTCACCTTCCCTCCCGAACAGATCCTAAAGCTCCAACACTTCTGGTGTGGAGTCCTCTTTCCCTGTGTACTTATACCACACTGGTTGCGGTTTCATAACGCTGCTATACCTCCTGAGCTTAAAAACTCGTCAAGTAACTCCTTGACACTTTGGAGCAAACCGGGGTCCAAAATTGGCCTTCTAGACCCAATTTCCCCTCGCATTCTCGGTCCAAAGACCGCTCCACTGGCCCATCTAGGCTCAGTGCCGAAACCTTGGCTCTGATAGCAAACTATAGCGCACCTTTTCAGCTACCATGGCTTAATCGCTCTTAAAAGGAAACTTGTACATAACTCATACAGGTATTATATAATTCACATGCATTTAAACAAATAAACACATTCTACACAAATTATTCATATGAGTTACTGCCATAATTAACAAAGCAATAGCGTTTCATACTAATTCATATACATAGCGGAAATCATGATAACATAAGCAGTAGAGTCATGCAAAACATGATTAAAACATAATCAGATACTTATCTTTTAACAGTGGTAGAATCCACCAACCAAGTGCAGGCCTTCCATGAACCTCCCAGCCTTAGACCACACTGCTCATCAACTCAGTAGTGGGTCACCCTCGAGCTGGGACTAAGCTCCACCCCGAGACAAAGAATCCTAGGTTAGGCTGAGGTTACAAGGAAAACAACACATAGCCACAGGAAGGGATTCTCTTCGAGGAACCACCCACACTCACTACCCACAGACCCTCATTCCCCTCATGCATGTTCCACCTCAGGAGTATACACCTTCTCTGTCACCTGGACAGTCCTTCGGCTGCTAACCTCCCTTGCCTTGGGTTACAGCAACAGGCCGGACCGGAAGTCTCTGAGCTCTGTGGCAGCTACAGGGTTCCTTCCAGGAGTTCTCTCCTTCCTCTGCGCACTCTATCACCTGAAGAGAATCGCTCACAGGTCAACAAACCTCCCACGCAGTCCAGCATTGCGTGGCCACACAAACAATGAAAAATCAGACACGGATTTTTCCACAGGCTCAACAATGGAAAAATGGCTCAGGGTCACGGCTTCGGGACAGAGATCTCACGCACAGGCTCGATCTCAGGTAGTGGATGCACACAGATTCTACAGACAAAACACAGGCTTTTTCGATTCAAACAGAGGTGAAATCGACTATTTCATAATCGATCACAGGCTTCTGGTTCAGTATGGAGGTATACACGGGTTTTTCAGTTCAGAAGGTGTACGAGGTTTTTCTACAGATCTCGGGTCAATCGTACTACTCAAATCCCGTACACACTCAGGCAGTCTACTTGAATGAGAGAGTGAACCCCCCTCACGGTCCACCCAAACTGTTTTATTCGCATGCACCAAGGTCGACACTTGTCACCCTGGAGACTACATCTGTTCCACCAGCACACATCACCTTCCCTTGGTTAGGAACTTAGGATAAAAAAAATATAAATGGCACATGTTCTTTTGGAATAATAATAAAATATTATTCCTAGGCTTAAGCCCCCCCCCTAGTTTAAACACTTAGCCCCTTTTCCCACCTTCCAGCCCCTAATCCCTTGCCTTCTCTGTGGAAACTCAGTCCCCCTTCACTCATTCATCGTGGTCGGTCTGCACCTGGCGGTGTTTACAATTTTATTAAATGTTTTTGCATATATACAAGTACAAAATTAGGCCCTTGGCCTCCAACCCTTAGGCTCTCTGGCCTGACAATCACATAAGCCCACTGGCTTAGACAAACTTGGCTCACCAGCCTATAACACATATTTACAATTCATTTCATACATCAGATTTACAACTAGGCTTGGCCTTGGGGACATTACACAAGGAGTGCACAGATTCAAAGTTCAATTAAGTGTCAAAGTGGCCCTATGAGGATTCAAAGGGTTCGATAAATAAATCTCAAGAGAGATAGCGGGGGGGAATCTTCGAAGGGAGTGAAGCTTTGAAGATTTCACGGGTTATTGGTCAATATTCGTCCAGGAGGAAGCGGGATCGTTCCAAATCATTGGATCAGGGTAGAGTGCATGATCTTTAAGTCTCTGTGTGCACACAGGAGCGAGGATTCGTCGAAGTCTCGAAAAGGCTAGGGACTGTCCATCATCCAGAGAGACAGGTGGCGTAAGATCTACAACTTTGGGTAAAAACACTCTGGGAGAAAACGAGTGTGCAGGAGTTGAAACTCCCGAAGCTCGAAGAGCTAAAACGATTTGCAGTCGTTGATCTGTGGGGTACACACGTCGACAGATGGTCGACTTCAGGTAAAATTACTTCGGGATAAAGTGAGTACGGAGGAGTTGAAACTCTCGAAGCCTGAATAACTGAAGTGAATCGTAGCCATTAGATCCAGAAGGACATGTGTCAATAGATCGTGAACTCCGGGTGAAAGAACTCCAGGAGTAAGCGGAGGCGGAGAGTTTGAAACTCCTAAAGCCCGAATAGCTGAAGTGGTTTGTGGTCGTCGATCTGTGGGAGGCACGCATCAACAAATCATGAAATCTGGGTGAAAGAACTCTGGGAGAAAGCGAAGAAAGAGAGGTTGAGACTGTCGAAGGCCGAAGTCCCGAAGTGAACTAGAATCGTTGATCGGGGAGGACGCGTGGCGCATGGTCCTTAGCTTTGGAAGAAAACACTTCAGGGGAAAAAGTTGTAGGAACGTCTGAACTCCCGAAGGTCGAAATCTCGAAGTGGACCAGAGCTATTGATTTGTGTGGACGTGTGGCGCATGATTTAGAACTTCGGGTATGGAATACTCTAGGGAAAAACGGAGGTTACAACATCCCGAAATCCCAAAGCGCGGAGTCTCGAAGTAGATCTCGATCGTTGGCTGCGAAGGGGGATGTGGACCGTTGATCTGGTCCCAGTTAAAAGTTACGAATTCATGAAGTTCCAAGAGGTTAATCCCTAGGTCACAGCTCGAGGTCACATGCAAAGAAGGGCTAGCGAAAGGAGCTAGCTCTCGTTGGTGTTGAGATTTCGAAAAAGTGCTAAGAAATCAAGGCCCACGGGTACCCGCCGATATGTTAATGGAGTTCGATGGTGGGGGATCATTGCAGAGCACATAGGTAAAATTAGTGGACATGCTAGTTCACAGCCTACAATTCACCAACGTCGTTGATTTCGTTGAGATGGGGGATCAACAACCACGATTAGACCGAGTTGGGAGAGTACTTTTCTGATTCTAGAGATTGAGCCCTTTGATAAAGATTAAACACGTTGGTGCCCCGCAATCACTGTGAACCATCGATCGATGAACAAATCGATAATGATCGGATCATGACCATGAAAACCTGAGGGATGATAAAAGAAGATCAGACCAGAGCGAGGCAGGTACCATACGACCTATGCCTTGGGTGATATCAGGGTCTGTGTTTGATTTAGTTTGAGATTGGTAAGGTCTCAAGGATCTAATCCTGCTCGAAGAGATTAAGATCCTTTACCGGGAGGTCGTGCAACCCCGAGGGATAGTAAGGGGGGTCTGCATCACCCTCTTATAAATTTTAGGAACAAACCTTTGATGATAATGGACAAACTATTGTTATCCTACCTAGACCAACAATGAATATACCTTGTGCCCCTACATTTAGAAAGTATTTAAGTGGACTCACTCTTTAAGTTTGGGTAAAAGAGATATAGTTTTGTAGATATACATTTAGCAAGTATTTAAGTGGACTCACTCTTCAAGTTTGGGTAAAAGAGATATAGTTTTGTAGATAGAAGATAGATGACTACAAAGTTTGAGCACTATGATTTTGTATGGTATCCTTGTCATGAGTCATTATGGTTGATGGAAAAATCGAAGTGCATATGAGAATTTAGTTCTTTGTTTGGGATACAATTTTGTTAGTTTATCTAGGTCTAAGTCTAGCCTTGTTTTGCATATCTTTATTTGAATGCATGCTTAGTGGATCGTTGTGAATGTGTTTAGAACTTGGGATTTGAAAGTTGTGTTATGGATGCTCTTATTACCTTATAAATGAACATATATGTTCACATAATCTTTCCATTCAAGCACGAGTCTGATATATTATCTTGCTAATATATCACCAACTTTCCAATATGTATTTGTTTAAATTGCTAAGGTATTTTCATGATCTTGTCTTCTGCAAATATTTATATATACTAGAGTTGGTTAAATCATGTACGATTTGTCAAGGATAATCTAAGAACATTAGAGGAAAACCAATTTTCCAAGTGGAAAATGCTTTTAACACAAAATCTCTTGTGTCTTGTAATGTCATATCCTTAAAATTCTGTGGGTTTTGATCCAATTCAAAATATTTAGGTGGACCTTTATTTTCTTGTAGTTAGCAATATAGTCATGTTTCTGAAATTATCTTTCATGAATTCAAGATTTCTTAAGTAGTTGCTAATGATTATTTTGTTTGGAATTATCTTCAATGAAACCAATAACTTGCCTTATCAAACACTATCACATTGATTTGACACTCTACAAGTCAAGTTTCCATGTCGTAGTATAAATTAATAGATGATAAATTGTAGTTTTCTAAGGAAATAATCTTTACACTAGTTTATATTAGTTCTGAGTGACTTTTTTATATACGTCAATGTTGTTAATATTATGGTAACTGCGGGAGGTATTTACCCCCACGTGTGAACCTGACGAGAATAGAAGACTCCAGGAAGCAAGAGAAACCCTAATGAGTTGGCTAATAACCCTAGAAGCCTTGTCGGCTCAAGAAGATAATTTATATTAGGCTATTAGCCTCCAAGAGAAGAAGTCAGCCATAAATTACAATAATATACTGAAAAGACATATATCCAGAAGGAGAAGTCGGCCCCAACAAAACTGGCAGAACCACTATAAATACAGGGCGCCAGTTCTCATTTGTATCATCTCAGGACTGCAGTTTTCCCAGTTGGTGCGCACTGCAGTTGCAGTCTGGTGCGCAGGTTTGGAGGAGGGTTGCAGCTGCAGCTGCAACAACAGCTAGTTTCAGTATTGTCTTGGATATCTCTTGGGTAGGGTTTGGAACATCTGATCAGTCTTTTGTGATGCGCTATCCTTGGGGATTGATGCACTACTCTTTGTTTGGCTATCTAGCCTAGGGTTTGCTTCCAGAGGAATTCTTAGGTCAAGGTTAAGGTGCTCGAAGGGAGGCTTTGGCCTGTGGTTGGGTGACGAGGGTATCGTCAATGGTAAAACGAGCACACCATATTCTATATTCTAACAGGTTATGGGCCCACACCCCTTCAGTCAGCCTAAAACGCTGGAAGGAAACATAGCCGCTAGATATTGAGCTCGTTG
>ML804404.1:29365-40493 GCA_009831015.1 Picea engelmannii
ATCTAATTTAAGAAACCTTTGGGTTTTAACCCTCCCAAAATGTCTTCGCAATTCTCCACTATGCAATTCTCTTATCAAATTTCATACAACGAACTTTTAGATATGTATAATTGTCTTTCTATGAATTTATAATTATCTTGGAAAAAATAATCTAACTCCATACTCTATCTTGTCATTGGGTTTCTGCATCTCTACATAACCTAAGTAAAATTTGTATCCCACTTATATAGTTCCTTTATCTACTCAAATCCAACTACCATAGTACACATTATAGTCAAAATCGATGCCATCCTACCCAATGCATCAATCCTCCTCAACCTATATCCCCTACTTCTAGATCAACTTTTCATGAGTGTTAATAAGCTTCAATACTTGATGATTTACATATAAACAAGTTTCTTATGCATCAAATGTTTTCGTTAGTACTTTAATGCTTGTATGATGGCCTAAAACTCCAGATCATATGTGGAATATCCCTTTCTCACATCATTTATAAATAATTTCATTGGCCTACCTTCTTGTCTTAAAACATTTCAATAACCACTCCACTTGCATGATCACACTCTACCATGCATGGTGTAACAATCAAATTATTATAGTTAGAGCCTACCCTGACCCCCCCTACTTCAAGGTACTTAGGAGATAATCAATTAATGTATGAGTCATCTTCTTTTAATAAGGCTCATTAAGTAGTTAGCGGGTAATTACTCAACATAAAAGAGTCTTGTCTATTAAATAAGACCCATTTGGTAGTTGATACTCATTAATGATAATATCACTAGTAGTTAAAGTTTTGCTAGTGAGAAACAATTTTATAGCTAGAAGATTATGTAATTTTTTTAGATGTTGTTATCGTATTGGAACTCTTCTCAAAGGAGGTTGCCCCTTAAAGAGGCTCATGCACATTTCTCTATTATGAATTATTAATAAAGGATTATATTTTCCACGTTATATATTATTATCTCTTTTATTTACTTTTACGTAACTTATCTTTCTTGAATCAGTGTTCAATAATCATTTTTTATACTAGTTAACTACATTACAATCATTGTTTACCAAATGAAAAGTGACAACCATCCATTGGAATCACATCACATAAAATCTTGTCCATATTCTCACCAATATTAAAAAATACTTAGCACAACTATTATAACTTAGATCCCCAATCAAAGAAAAATAATGCATATGGTTATGAGTGTATATATTATGATAATCACAATTTGTTTGACCATCTCAACTTTACTGAACATATCAAATATTATAACCATATTTTCAATACTAAAAGAATTAATAACAACTTTACAACACTTCCCTCTAAATTTTTCGGTTGGTGAGTTGGTTCCAAAAACATTTCTTCTTAGTCACTTATATTCTTTAAATGGCATTTGTTGCTACGTAATCAAGCTCATTCCTCTGTGCATAATTAAGTTATTTCCGTCTTCCACTATCATTATAGTGCCTCTATGTGTGAAGACATAATTTTGGTTTCATTTCTTTGTGCATGGGTCCCTTTATGAACAACCAAATAATCTATGGTCTTCATCTTTATATGTCTAGTAGTATACATTTCTTCTACAACCACCAAATTTATAATATCTACGTCGAAATATCCCTCGAGTCCTTGTTCTACTTATATCTCATCTTAGTATTATCTGTGTAAATCCTCCATGGTTTAATTCCCTAAGTTTTGAATTCTACTCCCATGACCCCATCTTCCTTTTCCAATATTGTTTTTATTATCTTTGTGGACAAATTTATCCTTGGGTGCTAACGAATATGATTTTTACATTGAATTAGTTATTTTATTAAGGCTCTTCTCGTCTTGAATTGAATTAAAAATGTCAATCCAATCCTTGTTTTTCATAATATTATAGTTTTTATATACGTTTATTTTCATTATTAAATTTTATTTACAAAATCAATAAATGTCTCATTCAATGATTTTGTCAAACACTTAACACATAATGATTTTAGTATTCAATAGTCAAACCCATTCATACATTTCTCATACATTTTATTAATGAAACTGTAAGATAAAATACTGTGCTAAATAATCTTGCAGTGGAATATAAATGGCAGAGACAAAATTTAATGATACAATGATTTCGGGGCAAAGCCCAGGGAAAAATCCTTAAGGGGAAAACCCAAAGAAAAAGATTTATTATGAATCTTCTCAAAAATTAATGATTACACTACTAGATACCAACAACATTAAATGTTTGTATTTTTCTTCATCTCACGAAATATACTAGACAATAATGGATGTACAACCCTCTCTACTAGAAAAACATAGTCAAAAAATGCACTCAATTTTTTTTTGTATTGTTCAAACTTGTTGTACAACTCCAAAACTCAACAAAACTTTCCTTGGGAATTGTGCCAGATATCAGTCTTGATTTTTGTACACAAAGACATATTGTATCACCTTCATATTTCACTGTATGGACTATTCTTTCAATGCCTATACAATTTGCAAATTATTTATGTTGTTTTGTCTTTGTATTTTCACTCTTCTTCTCTCAAGAAATATGCCTTCTCTCTAGCTTTTCTTCCTCTCATAAATTTCTTCTTCAAACCCTCTTTCTCTCTCTCTCTTCACCTTCAATGCTCTCATGAATGTTCTTTTGTTTCTCACACAATAATAATCAATACCTTCTCTCAAGAAAAAAATAAATTTTATATTAACTCATTTTGATACAGGATCTTTACCTTGAGTGACTTATAAAGAATTGCATTAAATGAGCATAAATTAAAGTGCACCATTAAAGAAGGAAAAGCTCAAAATCAAGAGACATAAGCATCAAATCTGAACACAAAAACTTGATAACGGAGTTTGTCCCTGGTGGACTACGTCTCTGGGTTCTGCTCTCAAATGGGTAGGCTCTTTCATTAACTCAACAAAAGAATTTGGCAAAATACATAAGTATACCTCATTCTGAAATCAAGCTACATAAATAATGTTTAGATCATAACACAGACAACACCATTGAATTTGTGGCATTGAATTACCCAAAAATGGCTGTCTCCACGCCTCGATCTGACTCTGGCACTCCCAAGCCCAAGAAGAAATTTGTCTTGGTTTTAGTGCCCTCTCTGCAACCTGCATTAATGAATGAACTACATCATTTTTCGTTCCCAAATGGTCGTACCGTGCACGCACCTCCCATTGGTAGCTGGGCGGATTCACATTTTAATGGTTGTTTTCGACGTTGGTTATAATGTGTGGCCCGTGGCCTATTGGTTTGGGTAGATTTGTTAAGGCATGTGTGGGGGAGGAGGTCCTGGGGTCAAACTCACGGGCCTCCCCCTTTTGGGTTTGTATTGTTGTAATATATAAATTTAACATATGGTTGTTCGCTATAGTTAGCGATGGTGCTAACCCATATCCCAACGATTTAACCAATGGCCAAGTTTGGCGTGGTCCGCTAGATTTGGCGGACCCGCCAAACTATTTTTTTTTCAATTTTTTTCTCACGGACTGTCATTGAGAATTTTCCACGTCAGCATGCCACGTTTTCATGCCACATTAGCGTACGTAATGCCACGTGGAACGATCCGATTGGTCCACGAATCGACCTGAAAACGCCAAAACTGGGTGACACATGGCAACCTCCAGTGCTGCCACATCACCATGATGATGTCAGCATGTCACGTGTCACCTTTCTTCTCCTACGACGTGTATTGTATGGATGATTACATCATTCATATGGATGTTGACGTCAGCGGTACGGATGATGGCTCATCCCCTGTTGACTAGGCTAGGTTGACCAAACTTTGACCGTGGATATATTTCAATATGTAACTATGTTTGATGAGTCGTTCACACTGTTAGAAATCTTGTGACATGCTCTTTGTGATCATGTCATTTTCACTGAGTTTTTGGAACTTTGAATTTTTTCCCTTTCTCTATCTGTTGAAGCCATTCTGAGCATCATGAGTTGCCTCTGTGAGTTTTGAGTTGTTCTTAGCCTTCTCTAGATCATTTTTGTATCATGCCTTCCCACTAAGAGATTTTTGGACCACCAAAAGCTTTCATAAATCAACAGGTAAGTGAGGGAAAATTCCCCTCACTTTGTCTTTTTCTACCCACTTTGCCTTGCTTGGATGTGTGCCCTTTAAGCCTACTTGAAGATAATCAATATCACTCCTGTGTGAAGTCCTTGTCCTCCTGTCTAGGATGATATCTTCATGTAACTCATCCAAGTACTCAGGTGCAAATTCATCAATCAAAGGTATTGAAACTTCCTCATCTTGATCCATGATCATGGGAGGCTCAAAAAGTTTCAAGTTCTCAACGTTCACAACTGAGTAAATATGCATGTAAGGTGGAAGATCCAGACGAAAAGCATTGGTACCACTTTTGTCCAAGATAGTGAAGGGTCCATAACGAATGGGCTTGAGTTTCTTTCCTTCACCCTTCAATCTCTCCCTGCTGATGTGAAGCCATACCCGGTCTCCAACCTAGAACTAATGATCAACCCTGTGCTTGTGATGTCGAGTTTTATACTTTGATCGAATTTTCTCCAACTGTTCCCTCATTGCCTGGTGTATCTGTTGGATCCTCTAGATGAACTTGCAAGATTTGTCCTCTGTTCGTTCTGCATTCACATCGACATCTCTCCCATACATCAAGTCCAAAGGAACCTTAGGTAGGTACCCAAAACATGTCTCAAAAGGTGAACTCTGAGTGGATGAATTTAAAGCTCGATTGTACGCATGTTATACATAGGGTATATATTCATCCCATAACTTGGGATTCTTGTTGCAATAGCCTCGAAGAAAAAGTACCATTGTTCGGTTCACCACCTCTGTCTGTCCGTCAGTCTATGGATGGAAAGCAGTGCCCCTCTTCAATTTGGTGTCCATCATCCTCCACAAGCTAGTCCAAAATTCCCCAAGGAATCGAGTATCTTGATCTGAGACAATGGATGTGGGTAGCCCAAAGTGAACCCAAACATACTGAAAGAAGAGATTAGTAGTCTGCTCAGCAATAATATACTTTTTACATGGAATCAAGATACAAATATTGTTGAACCTATCCACTACAACATACAAATAGTCATGAACCCCTTTGGTCATTGGTAAACCCCCTACAAAATCCATGGAGATACTTTCCCATGGATAGGATGGAACAGGAAGTGGTGAGTATAGCCCCAATTTTCTATTAGTGGGATTACAATTAGAACACATCACACACCTCTTTACATATTTAGTTACAATTGCTTTCATTTGAGGCCAGTAACAAAACCTTTGCAAATGAGCCATAGCTTTTCCTACCCCAAAATGCCCAAACACAAGAGAAGTGTGAGCTTCATGTATTACATGGACTTGTTCACTTGTAGGAATACATAGCTTTCCAAGATGGTAGAGTAGTTTTCCCTGCAGACAATATTTCTCTACCTATGCACCAAGGGTTAGCTTCTCATATACTTCTTTAAAATATTCATCGATGGCATATTGTTCTACATATCTATCATGAGATAAAGAAGTATTCTTCAAAACAATAGAAGCAACAATAGGAGCTCTAGAAAGCATATCGGCTACCTTGTTACTTGTACCCTTTTTGTACTTGATTACCAAATGAGTTTTTTGTAGAAAACCCATCCATCTGTAGTGTCCAACTTTTGCAAGTATCCAATACTTGTTTTACATGCCTCACATGTTCATCCCAAGTCTCGCTAAAAATAAGAATGTCGTCTAAATATATAATCACAAAGTCATCTAGGAAAGGCTTGAATACATCATTCATCACCCGCATGAAAGTTGTCGGAGCATTACAAAGCCCATACGACATAACTAACCACTCAAACAATCCTTGTTTGGTTTTAAAGGTAGTTTTCCATGCATCCTATTCTGCAACCCTAATTTGATGATATCCACTTTGCAAATCCAACTTAGTGAAATAAACAAAATTCTTCAATTGATCAAGTAAATCATCTATAAGAGGAAGAGGGTATCGATTTTTCACCATGATTTTATTTAAGGCCCAGTAATCGACACACATTATCCATGTACCATCCTTATTTGGCACCATCACGATCGGAGAACCACAAGGAGACGAACTAGGCCTGATGACCCCTTCATCCAATAAGCCATGTACCTGCTTCTTGATCTCTATCATCTCCACAAATGACATCCTGTACATGCCCACATTAGGAAGAGGAGAATCTTGTTGAAGATGTATCTCATGTTGGATTTCCCTCTTAGGAGGTAATGCATCTGGTTCCTGAAAAATATCATCATACTTAGAAACAATATCAATTAATTCATTTTTATGAGATGGATCACATCCTTGGAAAGCATTGGATGTCTCAACATCTTTCTCTCTTACGACCATGAGTACATATCTCTTATTAGTGTTTATAAGTCTCTTCATTTTCCCTACACTAATAAGTGTTGTATTTACCCTCATGTTGTGAGCTCTAACAATATATTCCACACCCCCTTTAGTAAGGTGGTATTTGTTCTCATGATGAAAGAATACTTCTTTTCTATCATAAAGATAAGGACTCCCCAACACTATGCCACATATATCAAGTGGTACAACATCCAAATCCACTTCATCAATCAACTTTGAAGCAATAGAAAATATGACCCTACATTGTTTGGTGACATTAAGTTTCGCTTTATCACATACTCAACTAAGAGGATAAGGCTTCGGATATGGTTTCGTTTCAAGACCCATCTTCTTGACAAGTGCTTCAGATATTAAGTTTACTTGGGAACCCAGATCAAATAATGTATCTATCTTAGTGTGTTTAGATACAATTCTTATGTGAAATAATTCATTCCTCTTTCATTCATCATCATGAGATTTATTATTGGGACTTGAACTAGCATGAAGGGAATATTTACCTTGTACTCCAATCGTTGTGATCTTTCCTTCATCTCCTGAATCGGAACCAAGATCTTGTTGCACTATAGCAAAAAAATTTGTCTTCCCCTTTCCACCGAACTGTTTCAGTTTCTTTTCTGGATGCAGTTTCCAACAATGTTCTTCATCGTGACCTATTTTATTGCAATGAGTGAAAGATGGCTTTCCTCCTTCTCTCATCATTGTGGCATCCTTCGTGTCCTTCCTTTTAAACTTCTTAAAAGTTTTATGTGGGAGATTGGAATGTTTCTTTGTGGGTTCTTCTTGAACATGCTTCCCCATGTTCTCAAGGTGAGTGGCTTGCACACAAACTTCATCAAGACTAGTGAGGTTAAGAAATAGCAAAGTATGATGAATATAATTGTGAAGTGTGCCAATATACTTCATTAAAGTTTCATAAGAATCCAAAGGAATGTTCAATGCAAGAGATTTCTTCCTAAATTCTTCTATGAAAATTTGTACAATTTGACCTTTGCTTTGCTTTAAAGTTTTTCATTACATCATTGCTTTATGTAAATACCCTAATGGATAAAATTGCTTCCTTATCACTAATTTAAATTCCGACCATGAGGAAACAAGATTACCACACTTACTTATGTCATAAAAATTGCTCTCCCACCATACAAGAGCGGTGCCTTCCAACCGAAGAGAATCCAGTTGCACTTTAACTTCTTATTCAACAATATGTTGAACACTGCAGTACACTTCAACCTGTCGGATCTAATTATCTAGATTTTCAAGATTAGCATCCCCATTAAACATAGGTAAGGAAAATTTTACATCAAGATTTAATAACGGTTTATTAAAAGAGGCTTTATGGATAGAATGATGAGAATGCTCAGAGGAAGAAGAAATAGAACTCGAAGGTGAAGATGGAGGCTTGGGAGGATCTCCTCTAGCCCCTTGGTTTACCGAAGCATCATCATCTACATGTGCTTCATTTTTCTTCACTTTCTTCTTCATCCTCTTCTTGTAATCTCCATACATTCGTTTGACCATTTCTGACATGTGATAAAAGACCATGTGAATTTTTTTCTCATGTTCATCACGCTTGTCCTCTTCTGCCATTTTCTTCCTTCGGGATGCACGACCAAATTCAGGATTGAGAGTCTTAAGAGTTCCTTCACCATGCTTATTCTTGTCCCTAGTAATCATTCACACTCAACAATTCAAGTCAAAGACGACTGCTCTGATACCAACATGATCCAGGATCTTTTCATCGAGTGACTTGTAGAGAATTGCATTAAATGAGCATAAATTAAAGTGTACCATTAAAGAAGGAAAATCTCAAAATGAAGAGACATAAGCATCAAATATGAACACAAAAAAATGATAACTGAGTTCATCCCTAGTAGACTACGTCTCCGGGTCCTACTCTCAAATGGGTAGGCTCTTTCATTAACTCAACAAAATAATTTAACAAAATACATAAGTATACCTCATTATGAAATTAAGTTGCATAAATAATGCTCAGATCAGAAAATAGACAACACCACTAAATTCGTGGCGTCGAATTACCCAAAAATTACTGTCTCCACACCTTGATCCGACTCTGGCACTCCTAGGCCCAGAAAGAAATTTGTCCTGATTTTTGTGTCCTCTCTACAACCTGCATTAATGAATGGATTGCATCATTTTCCATGCCCAAATGGTCGTACCGTACACCCGCCTCCCCTTGGTGGCTAGGATAATTCAAGTTTTAATATTTGTTTTCAGCATTGGTTACAATGTGTGGCTCGTGGCCTGTTGGTTTCGGTGGATTTGTTAAGGCGCATGTGGGGGAGGAGGTCCCGGGGTCAAACCTGAGGGCCTCCCCCTTTTGGGTTTGTATTGTTGTAATATATAAATTTAACATATGGTTGTTCGCTATAGTTAGCAATGGCGCTAACCCATATCCCAACAATTTAACCAGTGGCCAAGTTTGGCGTGGTCCGCTAGATTTGGCGGACCCGCCAAACTAATTTTTTTCAAATTTTTGCTCACGAACTGTCATTGAGAATTTTCCGCCTTCCACGTCGAAGGCTCTGATTAGGCCACATGGCAGCCTCTCACTAGGCCACGTCATCCTTTTTCGATTCATCATGCCACTTCATCACGCCATGTCGTCGTGCCACGTTAGCATATGGACTGCCACGTGGCACGATCCGATTGGTCCACGGATCGACCTAAAAATGCTGAAACTGGGTGACATGTGGAAGCCTCTGGTGCTGCCACGTGTCACTTTCATGCTCCTGCCATGTGTATTGTATGGATGTTGACTCATCCCCCACTAAGTGGGCTAGGTTGACCAAACTGTGACCACGAATATCTTTCAATCCGTAACTTCGTTTGACGAGTCATTGCACCGTTAGAAATCTTGGGACACGATCTTCACGATCATGTCATTTTCACTGATTTTTGGGAACTTTGAATTTTTTCCCTTTCTCTATCTACTGAAGCCATTCTAAGCGTCCTAAGTTGCCTCTGTGAGTTCTGCGTTGTTCTTAGCCTTCTTTGGATCCTTTTTGGATCACATTTAATGAAACAACCCTAACCTCCTTAACTTATTTTATTCTAATGAATGGTATTCACTCTCATCATTAAAGGATAGGATTTAACTTCTCATTAAATATGTTTTAAGACGTTAAATAATATAAAATGTCATTTTCACTTTAAGATTTAAAATCACTTTACAAAATAAAGTTATGACCACTTTTCTCTTATAAAATGATGTTTACATGAGAGACTTTTTAATGTCCCTTTCGTACTAGGAATTATTATATGAAAGGAAATCTTGAGTTATAACTTTCAACACTCCCTCTTAGAGAGGGAGGTCCTTATGGAACCTCCACCAAGATCCCTCTCGAGACACATCACTCTGTGTGTTGTAGAAGCTCCCTCTGACTTTGTATCTTGTACCGCTATCGATCCTGGACTTTGCGCTAGAGATATGTGCCAACTACTCACACGCTTTGAAATCTCATCTTGATATTTCTCATCCATCAGTGTTAGATCATACCAGCTGACCCTCCTTCCAACACTAGAAGAAGCAACCTCTTGTCCACCCCCCTGAATAGAATATTGAGTACTTGACACCACATCAATCTATGGAGCCTCTCGCTCTCCCTCTGTCTCTAACACTGATCCAAAATATCATATCCACCTAGATTCTACCAACATAGGTTGTCCTTACACTATGTATATCTTGCCTCTTTGTTCACCAAGCAATAGAGCTCTAATCAGATTCTCACTCACCAAACATATCAAGGAATAACCTCGCTTGAACAAGGTAGCATATACAAAATATTCCAAGGTTGATACTCAAATGAGGTTTACCCACATCTCTAGAACAAATAGAACTCCATCCACCTCTAGGAGTTATCCAAACTTGAGTTGGAATCCGACTCGACCAGCTCCTTTCACCTCATATGCTTCATTCAAATACCGTCTTGTACCTATCTTTGAAATGTTGAGGAACACATCCCATGTCCCTATCATATGCCGAGTTGACCCATTGTCAACTACCCATGTTCTTGCAACCTCATACCCATTGTTTTCATTACTCGAGACAAAGGAGACTAGTGAGAATTCCTTCTCAAAACTCTCGAAAAAGTCCTATATCTCAGTTGATGTTTCCATTTGACTCTCCTTATCCTCCTTCTTCTTGTTGGGTAATTTTCCTGC
This sequence comes from Picea engelmannii, assembly GCA_009831015.1. Taxonomy (NCBI): domain Eukaryota; kingdom Viridiplantae; phylum Streptophyta; class Pinopsida; order Pinales; family Pinaceae; genus Picea; species Picea engelmannii. The sequence goes on from ML804404.1 coordinate 39,903, forward strand.
ATAGTGACCATACCGGTTGCATGCGTAATACTACACCTTTCTCATGTCCTTCTCTCCGGAAGCAGATTCCCCACTCCCTTTCTTCTTGTCTCTACTCTTCCCAATAAGAGCCACATTCTTTTCACCTGCACCAAAATATGTCTTCTCCTAATCTTTACCCTGATATCCCTCTCGGATCTCCTCCTGATTGAAGTCAACCCAAATCATTCTCCAGTATGACAGTTTTTCTCTTCCCAGCACACACTTGATGAACACATCCCAAACTTTACTGAATTTTTTCATGGAAATACACACCAACTCAGAATGTGAAATGACCTCTCCTATTGTTGTCAAATCGTCCTTCACCCGAGCCACCCTGGTGAGGTAAGAGGCCACACTCTCTCCCTTGGCCATCATGGTACTATGAACCTTGTCTTTAAGAGCCATATTTTGGTTCTCCTTCTTGGCTTCTGTTGGGCTCCAAAAATGTCATACAAATATCACTCATTACCATACATTTTTCACCTATGCTTCCATTACATCACTCATTATTCACTACCATGTCACTTCATTTTCCCTATTATTCACCATTAATGGGTCTCATTTATATTT
>ML804404.1:66571-89452 GCA_009831015.1 Picea engelmannii
TTTTAATTATTGTTTTTGGAGGAAAATTTTAATATTTTTTTGTTTCTTTTTAGTTATTTTTCTTTTTTCACATTGTTTTTTTAATCTTTTTTTAATGTAAATTAAAAAGATAAAAAATAAAATTTGTAAATAAATTTTCAAGGGACCATTTGGAGTCCAATTTTGGGTTGTTTATTTACATAGTGTTTTTTTGTCAATATCACAATTTCAATTACGTTGCAAATAACTCTGAATTTCACGTTTAGGAAAAAACATTTTTTTTACGTAGCATCACTTTTTGATTTAGGTGTTGATTTTAAGGTTTTTCCGAGCTATTGTCTGAGTTTCGAAGGCCATGTTCGAAAAATGTTGTAATTTTGACCACGTTTAAAAAAATGGTGCTACCGGTAGCACCACTTTTTGATTTGGGGGTTGATTTTCATGTTTTCTATGCAAAAATATGGGTTTTAAGGGCTAGAGTTCTCATTTTGAGGTCACAGTTCTCGTTAAGTCAGTAACTATGTTATAGGAGCTCAAACAAAGGAAAAAGTGCATGAGCATCATAGAGGGAGTAAAGGGTGCGTAGGAGATGAAGACCCTATAGGCAGAATTGAAGACTACACAGAACAATAAGCAAAAAGGCTAGCCTAGTTAGAACCTCTCTAAGAGAAATCAACGCAAATTATTACAAAAATGGAGAAGGAAAATACGAGAATGGCGCAGGACCATGTTGAGAGTGCGGAATCTCTCAAGTATCACATCACAACGCAGAGGGTGGAAGAGCTCACAGAAAAAGAGGCACAGGGCAAAGCTAAAGGGGAAGAGCTAGAAGGTAAATTCCACATCTTGGTAGAGGTTGTTCAAGAAGCACGCACAACTTGAGTGGATCAGGATGAGCCACATGTCAGTGTTGGGGGCATGTTCGGCACAAGCCTATTTTGAGGAAATACCTAATTTTGGAAGGAAAGGCCTAATTTTGGAGAAAAATAGTTGGCATGAAAAGCAACCTGTGTGAGGAAAAGAAGCATGCAAGAGGAGCAACATGCAAGGCGTGAAGGAAGGAAAACCTAACCATGTTAGGGTTAGGGTTTTTGATAAATATTGTAATGGCTATAAGCCTATAAAATAGTATAAATAAGAACCTAGGAGGTCTATGTCAGGGTTCTGGTTATAGTTTTTGTGGTTGTTCGATGATTGTAGTTGAGTTCGGGAGTAATTAAATGGTTGTAAGTTCGTAATGGTTGATATGTGTAAAATATGTTGAGTTGTAAAAGAGTCGAGTAAGCTAGATTTTGAGGGTTAGGTCACGGGCTGAGGAGCCTGGTGTGATCTAGTCCGCCTCACAAAGGTTCTTGAACCTTTTCATGATTGTATGATGGATGATGTAATGCATGCAACACCATATTTTGCAGCAAACTAAATAAAAGAGAAGAGAATTCAAATCTTTGTGGACGTAGCCTAGGAGGGGGTGAACCACGGTAAAACATGTGTTATCTGTGATGTTTCTTGCATTTTTACTTTATGTTAATGGTTATCTTATGAATGAATGGTTAAGCTAGGTATATTGGAATGCATGGATGGGCCTAAAGATGAATGAATCCTAGGAATAATTGAATGAATAACCAGATTAAAGCATGAATAAGATAAAATACAATCCCAGATCCCCACTCATTCCTAGACTGTAAGCACATGAGAATTGTAGTCACCCATAAAGCTATCTCGGATGAGACTGCGCAATTCACTCTGTGTAATTTGTTTCCTTCTGGTTTACCAGGGGGGGTGATAGTTTTATAGGGTTTTTTTGGAAGCCTATTGAGATCTAAACCTGGGTCAGGCCAAGAAGTGGAAGAGATATTTAACCCAACAATGGATCCGACCAATAATAGAGAAAATCAAATCCCTATTATCTATAATAATATTTTTCTATCTTCTTAGAACTCTATGAATATTAGTGGTTTCACATAATTGGCATCTCCAAGAATGTAGGTGGTCCATTCTAAAGGAAGTACATAATACTTGCAAAATACCCCTTCTACTTCCCACAAATTCCACTAACAAACTACCACAACCATTAACCAAAACCTTTTACTACATTCCCTCAGAAAATTAATAATAGAGAAATAGACTTCCAATTTCAAAGTTTATTCCACTAACATTTTGATTTGCACAAAGAGTGATATAGGTGGATATCAGTGACCACCCACCTCTTCCAACTGGCTCACATACAGTTTTCATCTTGGCAGTTTTTTTCTAGCTTTTCGAGGCCATTTTGAGGCCCTAAACAACATTTTTTGGGATTGCCACAATCACATTATATATAGAGTCACAATGTGACAAATAAATGTGTATTCCTCATATTGACCTTTCCAATGGGATATCATGTGCTTAAAACGCATATTGTATGCAAAAGTTACGACCCTGGAAAGTCGATGTACTTACTTACCCCATCGGGGCCCACATGACTTTTGTCTCTTCATCCCCTAGGGTTAGGTTTTTGGATGTCTAGGGTTTTCTAATTACTTCTTGATGCTAAAAAGGCACGGAGGCCTCATTATAATGTTCTCAGGCGAATGTGCGTAGCCGCCACATCTCTTCTCAAATATTAGCTACCACCATTCGAGCAAGATTGTTTCATTTTACATTTTACAGTTTCAGCAGATTTCTTTATTGAATAGAAGTTAAGTTTCAATGTATCTTTGTTATTTTTCTCTTTATATATTTATTAATGTTATAGATCTATGTTTCATTGTATTCCTCTCATAAATACATATTTATGAGTGGTACTAAATGAAACACAAATCTATAACATTAACACAGATATATAGAGAACAATAACAGAGATACAGTGAAACTTAACTTCTGTTAATAAATAAATATGTTGAAACTGTAAAATGTAGAATGAAACAATCTTTGCTCGAATGGTGGTAGATAATCTCTGAGAAGAGATGTGGAGGCCATGCACATTCACCCAAGCACATTACATAAGGCCTACGGGCCTTTTTAGCATCAAGAAGTAATAAGAAAACCCTAGACATCCAAAAACCTAACCCTAGGAGATGAAGCACCAAAAGTCATGTGGGCCCCATGGGGTAAGTTGGTACATCAACTTCCCAGGGTCGTAACTTTTTCATACGATCTACGTTTTAGGCGCACGATAGCCCATTGGAAAGGTCTATATGAGGAATACATTTTTTTTCATCAAACTTTGACTATGTCTACAATGTGACTATGGCAAGCCCAAAAAAATGTTGTTTAGGGCCTCAAAATGGCCCCAAGAGTTTAGGACCGAAAAATCTAGAAAAAAAATGCAAAGATGAAAATTGTATGTGAGCCAGTTGGAAGAGGTGGGTGGCCATCGATATCCACCTGGATAAAAGAGAGAGGTGCACAAGAGTCTTTAGAATAACTAACAAGAATTGAGCCTTAGTTCCAAGGCATCCATACAAGACCATAATTAAACTAGCAGAAGAACCATTAAGCCACCATACAGGACCACCAAGTGAACTAGAATCTCATGAGAATGACCTACAACTCATCTCAATACTGAAGGGAAATCACCAATTCAAGACGATATGAAACAGAGAAAGAATCCACAAATATTCCCCAACTTTTATACCTGGATCCAAATCCATTATCTTACCTACAAGAGGACCCAAGTCCAAGTGCAATTGATGATCTTGCTCCAACATTAAATTTCAAGTGTGTGAGGACACTATGAAGGCTATACATATTGAATGGCATGCTCCAATATTAAACCACCCATGCCATTTGATGCACCATTTGTCTCTCACGCAAAGCATATTCATAACTATGATTTGAAACTGAAGCAATGGGGGGAGTTGAGACTCATGTTTTAGTTCTTAGGAGTCCAAATTCCAACTGAGAGACCATGTTGTCTAGTTGATCTACATGTTTGTTGATATCCCTTAGGATGTGATAATATTCAACAATTTCAAGTCTGCTAACTTCCTTTTGTATTCACCTAAAAATTCTTGCAAGTTTTCCATTATTCAAAGAGGAAGTTCTATGCATGAATTTGATAACTAATGTCAAATCCCAATAATAATTAGACTTCTGGTATAACTTGCACAAATACCTTTAAAACATGGAAAATATTCAATGCCTCCACTTGGTTATTTGATGCTCTACTCAAACCCCATTCAAAGAAAATTTCTTAATTTCCATTAAAATCAAGAACAATCCTCCCCTCCCCGCACCTACCACCCCTAGATTACCTTTTGAAGAACCATCAAATAATAATATATGTTTTCCTTGGAATTGCTACCATATCCTAAACTCCTCTTATCCCAATTGAATTTGTGAATTCACTCTAAGGGTGGGGATGGGAATGGATCTATTTTCTTGTGGAGCAGATCTTTCCAACAAACCTCCAAGCCAATCCTTCTCTTCATGTTCCATCATCCCTATATTGTGACCTTTAGTCACTTTGATTTGAATTACTTCAACCAACAAACCATGAGCCTTATTAGCAGCAGATTTTGAAGTTATGTTTATCTATTGGAAGATAGCCTTATTACTTGCAATCCAAATCTTTGAGCATATAAATTTTGGCATCGTGAGCCATACTCTCTTTAAAACTGATTTGTTCAAGAAGGTTCCAGAATATTTATATTCCATAATGTAAATAAATCTTTCTAAGATTCAAACAATACTGTCTTGTGGGTTATTTCTTCAAAGTCATAACTCCAAAACTGCACTAAGAATGGACTGTAAAAAAAAAGTGTTTATGTGTTTCAACTGCATTGTTGCACATGATGCATCTAGATGGCCCTATTGTTCCCCACCTTTAAATATTCATTGATGTTTATGGTTTCCCATGGACCATTATCCAATAGAAGATATTGATTTTAAGCAAGGCATCCCCACTCCAAATATGATTCCAAATTCACACATTGAGCAATAAAGGCATATCAAAGAGTAAGAAATGGTACCCCATTTTGACTGAATATCTAAATCCTTTGTATTCCTAACCTCTTTCATAAAAAATAGATCGATCCACGGGAGCACGTCCTCAAATATTAAAAAAATATATATCCAACACTAGTGTGAGATGAGAATGAGGAGAAAGTCTCTTCCAACATAACCATCAACTCTTATCCCATTCATCCCAAATAGATAAATTAAACAAAGTTGTAATCCTTTTATAATCCCTTTCCCCTCCATCCAACCCTTCAATTAAGAGATCTCTTGATTTTTCCCCAATGGGGGTTTTCCAATAATGTTATCGGTCTCATTTTAATTAGGTTTTCCTTCCTAAGGATTCAAGTTAATTTTTATTGAATTAATGGAGCCACAACCTTACACCGTTTCTAGATATGAGTTCCTCTCACTCCATCTAGATGGGATTCCAAACATTGTTTCCTATTTCCATGGAAATATTTCTCGACCAATACATTCTTACACCACTCCAACTAGCCATATATGAGGTGCCAAAGAATATTTTCTCCCATTTCTATATTCATCAACATGGCATCTTTAATTCCCAAGCCCCCATTGTCTTTCAAAGATCTAGTAGTGTTCTAATTAACTAAGTGAAACTTCCTGGTATTTGTTTTCCCCACTTTCCATAGGAATTTCTAAATATCTCTTTCCACCTATTGCATGATTCACATGGGATCTAGCATCGCCAAATATTGAAAGATAGATAGTGGTGAAAAAATAGACTTAATGAGGACCAATATCCCCATTGGATTCAACCATTGTGAACCCCATTGTTGTAATTTTGTTTTTTTATCTTAACTATGATTCCTTGACAGGTATTTGAGTTCAGGTTGCTTAAAGAGATTGGCATTCCCAAATATTTAAAAGATGTCGATGAAGCTAGACAATGGAAGTCCAAAATTCTAGAAATGCCATGAAGCTTATGAGCAATGATATTCTAGCCATATATTTGGGTTTTCCCATTATTCACTTTTTCCTTCAGAGGAATTGAGAAAACAATACAATACAATTTGAATCATTATGCAACAATGGTCAATGCATCCTGCAATAGATGAGTATTATCTACAAACTAAGAGTGATTAATACCTCTTACTCCGCATGTGATGTTTATCCCTTACACCCTGTCGAAGATTTTCTCATGCTCTAATTTTCTACTTGATACTTCAACCATAATCATGTACAACAAGGAAGAGAGATGGAATCCCTACCATAGACCCATTTTTCTTTTAAAAAAAAGGTCAACCTTCCATTCACTAGGGGAGTATTCTAGGGAGAGTTTATACAAGATTTAACCCAAATAACAAATAACTTTTCAAACCCAAATTTAAGAAGGACATCAAACAAAAATGAGTCAATACCCCATCAAAATCATTCACCGTGTCAATTTTAATAATCATCCCTTTTTATTTATTGGCTCTACTAGAGTGTATTACCTCTTGAACCAAAATTATGTTATCCACAATTTGCCTTTTTTTCATAAAGCCACCTTGATTCTCTAAAATTATTTTTGGGAGAATATTCTTGAGTATGCTAGCCATTATTGATGTCATAATTTTGTATGAGTTACACAATGAAATAGTTTAAAATTTAGAAAAGTGAGGCAAGGCTAACCTCTTTAATAAGGAGGAATTGTTGCATACTCCAAATTTATTCTATTTTTGTGAATGGACCAACATTCTCCTTAAGTAATACTTGATAATAGACTAACAACCCCGATAAAAGTGAATGGAAAAACCATCTGGTCCTAGGGCCTTATAATGATCAAGACTCTCGGTAGATTTTATGATTTATGCTTCTTCTATCTCTCTGGAAATCTATGCATTCTCCTCGGGGGTGACCAAAAATAGGACATGGATAATCATTTATTGAGAAAAATCTGATCAACTTCTTCCTCATATGTATATAAAGTATAAAGTGAGCACATGTTGCTTCCTTGATTACTACAAAGTTACTCAATCACGTACCGTCGTCAAGGTTGATTTCTTTAATTGCATTTTTTATATCCTTTATTTTACTCGCTTATGAAAGGAGGTATTGTTGTCATCATATTTCAACCATAGACTCATATACTTGATTCACCATTCATCTTCCTCTTTATGAAGGGATCTATATATCTTTTTGTGTATATCTCTCTCCTCTAACAAGTTTTGATTTATGGTATCCCCTTCCTCCATGTTATTTTAAAGAGCTCCATGTTGATATTAAAGGTGTAAAATGTCTTGGACTATGGAGATAAAGGATCCCTTGACCCATTCCTTTAGATAAAGGTTGACAGCTCGAAGTTTTTTCTCCCATATATATGATGGGGAACCAAATACTGACTTACTCCACATTTCATAGATGACTTCCATCACTCTGAGGTTATGAAGCCATATAGGGAAAAACAAAAAGGAATGGGCCAAAGACTTTGATGTTACCCAAAGAAAACAGATATGGTTTTATGATTTGAGACACTAGAGGGGATGGTGTTGGAGATGATGGGATAATCACATAGAAGAAAACGATTATGAACAAGGAAGTGATCAAATCTTACCACTATGTGGCTAGGGACTATTCTCTTATTACTCTAGGTATATTTTCCTTTTGTTAGCTTGACATCCACCAAGTCCCAATTGGATATAAGGTCTTCCATCCTTTCTCAAAAATAATTTGTAACTATAGTGCCTCCTCATAGTTATTTGTTTGACAAAACTGCATTGAAATCTCTTGTCACTATACCATTCCTAATGATTTATGATTCTTTGAGTACCTACAAGGACAACCAATAGTCTTGATTTTCCATATGATGAAATAGCATATAAATATGGAATAGATGAAATGATAGACCTAAATATGAATGGGTATGATGAGTTAGAATATAGTGTTGAGTGTGTTCAAAAAAATATAAAATAAGTTGGGAGGAGTCCCAAAGAGTACAAACTCCTATCCATGCTCCTCTAGCACTGATCACAACTCTGATGCTATTTCTCCAATGTTTCATTCCAACAACTAGCATTTCTTTGTCCTCTAATTTTATCTCTTAGATAAGGACCAGGGGTTGTTTTTCCACTCTTATCAAATCTCCAAGAACATATTCTTTAAATATGCTACCCAGGCCTATGTAATTCTAGGAGACCACGATCATTATTTAACATTTTATGGCTTGGTGCTACATCGTGAAAAGTGCAAAGGCACTTGATATCTTGTGTTCTTCATGGACTAAGATTCGACTGTTGCTCCTAATGAGATTTCTATTATGGTTTGTATACCCAATGAATTTTCTTTATTTGCATATTTCTCTCTTTTGTATTTGGTGGGTTACCTCCCTACATTTTTGGGGATTCATTCCTCCTTGTTTTCTTCTTCATCTATATAATGTTGAGATTATTCCTTGTCGTGACACCACTAACTTGTAGTTTACTTTTACCTATGATATGATCAATTTATTCTTGTTTATATAATACAAGATCTTCTTTCATAGCTAAAGGAGTTTCCACTTGAGTTTCAATTAAAATGGATTTCAAAAATTCATATGGGGTGAGAATCATGTTCAATCCCACATGCTCAATTGAGGATGCATGCACTTTCATAAATAGTGTCGGTTCTTTCTAATATAAAACTTCAAATCTATTTGTTGTAATGGGTCGGTTTGTGGCTAGAATATTGGACCTTACTATGACTACACTCTTAGATGTTGATGGTGTTGATGAATGTGGCTTGGAGGGGATGTTTTTACTCAAAATCACTGTGATAGGTTGCTTTGAGGTTGATGGAACAATTTTTCCAATAGATACTCCCTTATTTGTACTCAATTTTTTCTTCACCATTTTCCATTGCTCAACTTTATTAGTTTTTTATGGAGCCTGGGATTGATTCTTCTTGCAATATTTAGAAAAGTGACGATATTTATGACAAGACTTACAATTGAATGACAATTTATCATAATCCAATTTTTTCACATGCTTCAAGTTATCTAAGGAGAGGAGAATAGTCGTTGAAAGTCCCTTTTCTAGGTCCACCTCCACAGATCTTTGTGCATGCAAACATTCCTACATTTACATATGATTATCAATGTATTTTCTGAGTGTATTTCTAATACTTTTCAAAGAGTCTTATCCCCAACAATGAAGAGGAAGATGGGGTAAATGCACCCATACAGGAACAACAAAACAAACATCAAGCTTAGGATCAAAATCTAGGGTCTAATGATTGAAGTACACTCCTCAAGTTTCAAAAAAATAAGGTTTGTTGTAGAAGACCAAATATTTTTCTTCTTTTTCTTCAAATAAGAAGGCGTAAAACCCTCTTCCACAAAAATAATAGGTAATATTTCCCTTGATTAAAGATATTCATTTCTTCTACATCCATGTGTCCATCAATCTAGGAGAAGGTTCAAATGCCCATAAATTTCCCTATAAGTTCCCTTTCAACAAGGGAAAGAGCCATGTGATGATATGAAGTAGAGGGAAGATTGACCTTTGGGATCTAATCAATTTTTTTAACAATATTGAAGGCTATGACTTATGAATAGATATTCCCAAAGAATAAATAAGAGAAAACAATGCAGCAACGTCAACATCAACCTCAAGAGGGGGAGGAAAGCCCTCTCCTAACATCAAATCCATTGTTGAACAACTAGAAGAGTAGTGCAATGGATAGGGTTTCTCATAGGAGCAACATGGATGTATACTTTGAGAACAGTTTATGCTCGAGTGCTTCTCAATATGTGTTATAACATATCACATAAATTTTTATAAAATAAAAATTGTTTTGTTTTAAATATTTCAAATTCTCCTCTAATAATAACAATATTGAGGAATTATCTAACAACTTTAGATCAAATATTTCAACCTACATAAACAAGTAATCTTTGAGTATGTCTTTGAAAAACAATAATAATTTGAGTAATCCTCGATGTGAAAACAATTGGAAGATTTATAAGAAAACATTAGAGATTCATTAGATAAGTCCCTAAAAACAATCAAAATAAAAGAGCACAAAACTCTTCCTAAAAGAAGGATAGGGTGAATACATAAATAAATATAAGGAAATGCTCCTAAAACTTTCTAAATTTGAACCAAAAATATTATGGAGAAACATTTTAACTAGAAGGACTCAAGAAAATTGCAATACTACTATGGGTGAATGGAACTTGCACTTTACGAATCTTTAATAATCCCTTAATGTTTTAGAGGACAATCTAATCCAAGTGGATCTCGATGGCCATCCACCTTTTCCACTGAAGATATGTTTCCAAGCCTATGATTTTGATAAACCATGATATTCACCCTTTTGATGGGGAATGCAATGTAATGTCATCTCCATTTTTTAATTAAAACCATCATGTAATCATGCCCACAACGTTAATGCATCGGATCCCATAAGAACTCCACAATTAATCATGGTTGGGCTACAGTAGTACTAGGATGGGTGACCCCCGGGAAGTCCTAGCATTTTACATGCCTATGGAGTTTTGTAAACTTGGAAAACATTATCCCATATGCATAATGGGAATTATTTTCCTCTCACTCTCTCATATATAATCGAGGTGAAGGAGGTCCTTTGAGAATGCAATGGAGTGTGATGTAATGCTTAATGCAAATGAGTGTAGTCAACATCTCTTTCACTTTAGAGATAAGATACCACCATTCTAGTGAGTTTTTGTTCTACAATATTCCGTTATTCAATAATATAAGTTGGGTTTCAATATATTTCTTTGTTCTCTGCTATATTTTTGTTTATGTCTAATTTCATTCTCAACATCATCCAGATCAGTGGTATCAAACCAATCAACTCTTTGATATTTCTTGAGGCATGGACAACCACCCTCGCTAGCTTAAACAACCTCCCATGGTGGAATAAAGGAAAGATGACAAAGTAGGAGATCCTTTCAATACGTTTCTCTAGGAAACCATTACACAATAGAGGAACAAGATGATGGAAAAATTCAATCAGATCCTTCAACAACTACCAATGGTGGCTAAGGAATCTTCGACAAGCAGACATTTCAGAGGTGCAATGCTATTCAAGGTACAAGATAAATTTGATATCCCTTTATTTGAAGGATAGATAGATGAAAATGCTCTAGAGAAATGGTTGAATCTTCTAGAAGGTTATTACTCTATCCAAAAAAAAATTGACTATGAAAAGATCAGTTTCACACTTCTTAAATGCCTTCCCCGTGTCATATCTTAGTGGGAAGGTCACTAGGAGAGGTACTGTTACACATCACAGTTACTCATTATGACAATGGCCTAGTGTCATCATTATCAATATTACAAGTGTCGCATTTTGGTCCCAAGTGTCGCAAGTGTCAGAAAAAGCATACTTCCATACTTTCTATGTCGTGCCTATAACGACATCGGAGGGACACTTGAAACACCTCAAACAACTAATTTGGAAGAAGAGGAATGGGTTAACAAAGTTTATAAACCTTTTTCCACTAGAAAATCCACTCAAAAGACTTTTTTGGAGAGGAGTGCTCCCCTATACACTGACAGGGAGTGTTGGCTCTCTGTGCACCCTCTTATGGGAGCGCTATAATGCTCGGGTGCCCCTTTTGGGGGAGCATTGCCTTTGCTAAGAAAATTTTGGGTTTGTTGAGGCAAATCAGGGAAGAATCCCTCAATTCCTGAAGGTGGTTGGATTCGAATAGATGGTCAAGGCATGATCTTAGGGAGGATCCTCAACTGAAGGAGAAGAATCCTCAACTTATCCCAAAGATCTCTCAAGTGGTTGGGCCTCTCCAAGGCTATATAAGGGAGCCTTCTCATGGTGAAAGGGATGGAAAAGTATTGTGAAGCATCTAACTTATGATCTCATGAGGAAGATGTCATTTGGAACATCAACATTCTGTGTGTGGACTGTTTAAGCAAGGGTTTGGACAAGGAGAGCTTGATGAAGCTACTGCAGTCACATCCATGGTTGTAAGTAACACTTTGTTCTCATTAATACAATCAATGCTTGGCTTGTTTCTTTCAAACTTGTACTTGTTCCATATAATTTTGTCTACAATAGATGGATCTATGTTTGAGCTAATCTCAGTAGAGTAGGAAGTCTTTTGTACCTTTGTTTGTTTTGCAGGACCTATCAAGGAGCTCAAGATTGAAGCTCAGCCTGGACTTTACAAGGAAAAATGCCGTTCATCAGGTACATATATTTCTCTTTCTCTTTCATTCATTAGCTTGATTAGATCTAAAAGGAAGTCAGTGTCCATGTTAAGCACTTTCTGTCTTGGTCTTAGGAGTCTAGGGATCTCGAGAGAATCCACTTGTCCACAGGAGGATTTCTCTTCAACAGGTACACCACATATGAATCTATTCAATTCAACAGAGAACCCACTTGGGAGACCTTTGTGGATTCTCTAGAGGATTATTTATACCATGTTGGAAGATATGATGACCAGTATATGAGATGGATGACTCTGCATCAGAAAAGGGACCAATCAGTGTTGGAGTAAACTAACATTTTCCATACCTTATGCTCAAACTTGGGTATCAAATACTCTGAGTGGCACAGGGTTTTTAAGTACTGCATTGTCCTACATAGGTAGATCCAAACAAAGATGGATTTATTGGACATATCCTCACTGGGATTTTCTTATTGATACGTAGTCAAAATCGAGCAGAAATTCAAGAAATAGAGTAAGAATGATTTCATGTTTGCAAATACGCCACAACAGAAGCATGGAAAAGGAAACCCTAATGAAGGACAAAGAAAGGAGATTTAGTCTCAAGAAAATCAATCCAAGTCGTCAACTAAGAAGGGTGATGGGAAGTCAAAGGGCATTGGAAAGTGTTGTGATTTCCACAAAATACCCTCACACAACAATGATCAATGTATATCAATACAGTCATTGGTGGTTGAGCTCAAAGAAAATGAATCAGAACCTGACTTGGAATTTGATTCAGATCACAATAAAAGGAAACATATCATGGATGCAAAACCCACTTCTACCATTATGGCCACAACAATCCAACCAGAAGAACCAGAGGAGCATGAGGAGGGGGAGAGCCTCTTCCATTCACAGATGTGGGTGAAGGGGATCCCAATGCATTTCATTGTTAACAATTTGAGTCAGAAGAACCTAATCTTAGCTGAGGTCATCAAAATAATGAATTTGTCGACAATTTCACACCCCTAACAATACACCATCGGATGGTTGAGTAGGGGATGAGATATTTTTGTTAGGAAACAATGTCACCTTCCCTATGAAATCAAGGCCTTCAAATATGAGGTAATATGTGATGTTTCCCCACTTGAAGTCTATTATGTTCTCTTAGGACAACCATATATGTGGAAATGTCATGTTGTTTATGAGTCTCGACCCCGTAGTGTCATTTCTACTTTGGGTGCTCATCTCTACAGGATATTAGAGGTAGTTATGAATAATTTCATTTCATCAATCTCAAAAAAACAGTGCTACAAAGTAAAATATTAGACCACAAATTGTTCCCTCTTCATGATCTAGTCAGAAGGTGAACAGAAGGTCATTGTGACCACCACAACCTCGGCCCAGTACCTTTAATATATACAAAAAAAAAGGTTGACAAGATTGTAGAGGAGCACAAAGATATTTTTTCTTTACCTATGTGGGTGCCTCTACACTTCCAAGTCAAGCATTCCATTGACTTGGTGCCTGGTGATCCCTTGCCCAATGGTCCAATCTATGGGAAATCCCTTATTGAGACTGAGGAAATGAAGCGTCAAATTCATGATCTCATCCAAAAGGGCCATATTCAATCAAGCTCATCACCTTGTGGGAGCCCAATTGTGTTGGTGTATAGTAAGGTTACATATGTTCAACATAGCTATATTATATTTCTTCATAGTTGTATTGGCCACAACCATTTTCAGGTGTGCTTGGGGTTCCAACCATTAGCACCCATTGATAAAGATATTATTATTGCATCTTCATTGATAGAGTCCTCTCTCGCACTCAGACCAAGGTAGAACATGCAACCATATATGTTGAACGGATCCAACAGCTCCAAAAATAGGTTGATTACATCCTTCAACAGATTAATGCCAAGTACAAGAAGGACAACTACTTGAACAAGTAAAGTGACTCAACAAGGTTCAGATTCAGAAAAAAATTCCCCATGTCTCAAGGGAACTTGACGCAATGGGGACCACTGGTTCCTAAGGGGGGAGGACTGATCCAGGTGGATATTGGTGGCCATCCACCTTTTCCACTGAATCAATGTTTTTGAGCCTATGGTTTTGATAAACCATGATATTCACCCTTTTGATGGGGAATGTAATGTAATGCCATCTCCATTTGTTAATTGCAACCATCATTTCATGGTGTCTACAACATTAATGCAATGAATCCCATCTGAACTCCGTAGTTAAGTATGCTTGGGATAGAGTAGTATTGGGATGGGTGACCTCCCAGGAAGTCCTAGTGTTTTGCATGCCTATGGAATTTTGTAAACTTATAACAATTTATCCCACATGGATTATGGGAATTTGATCCCATAATGCAATGAGCATAGCTGACAAATTTTTCTCCGCTATAGTTTTGTTTGTGTCTCATGTCATTCTCAACATTATTTGGATCACAATCAAACCCTTCACATGATAGAAAACATTTTCAATATATAAGATGTTGAAATTTTAAAGATCGAAGGCTCTATTATTATTCCTAACATTCATAACCTTTTTAATCTAATGGTCAAAGAATACATTTCTAATCTTTAGATGGAAAGATTTGTTGTATTGATTTAAGAAGTGACAAAAACAATCCTTCAAATTATATATCTATTTTGATAATCTCTCTTCTCACTGAGTTGTATGGATTAATATTGGAGAAAAAGGTTAGAGTGTCTTGAAAGTAATGATAATACCACATAATTGCTCTTAGGATCATAACTATATATTGCCAAAACAACAAGGTTATCATTCTTTATTGTTTTATTGATTTCAGAGAATCTTTGGACACATTTCCTAGAAATAACCTCTAGAAGAGGCTAGAAGATATCGGGGTTCCTTTTGAGTTGAAGGTTGTAGTAAAAGGTTTTATAAGAGGGTCATTTCTAAGTTTGGAAATAATGAGGGATATTAGATGAAATCAACTACAATATAGGGTTTTATCAAGGTTGTCCTCTATGTCCTACCATTTTTGGTATGTGTATTGACAAGTTAGAGGATTATTGTCCTTTGTCTCCTACTATTTTGGTATTTATGTTGACAAGTTAGAGGATTATTGTCCTTTGTCTCATATTATTTTTGGTATTTTTATTGACAATTTAGAGGATTATCTAGAAGAAGTAGTTCATACAAGAACGATGATGGAATGATTAGTCATCATCCTCTTATATGTAGATGATATTGTCATTTTAGCAATATGCCTCTTTGACCTTAATAAACAGCTTAAAATTCTCAAATATTTGTGTACTAACTCTCGGATATAAATGCGATAAGAAAAAGGAAATGATCATTGAAAGGAAACAAATCACATATATTATTCCCATGAACAAAAATAAGAGCAATTTCAAATAAGAAAGCCACAAAAATAATAGGTAATCTTGTCGTTAATCACAACTATCCATTTCTTCTACATCCAGATATCCATGAATCTAGGAGAAGGGTCAAATGGTCATAAATTTCCCTATAAGTCCCCTTTCAATGAGGTCTAGAGTCATGTGATGATATGAAGTAGAGGGAAAATTGACCTTTGGGATTTGATCCATTTTTTAACAAATCTTGAAGGCTAGGACTTTTGATTAAAATGCACTAGCATTAACACCATCCTCAAGAGGGGGAGGGAAACCCCATCCTAACATTGAATCCATGGTTGAACGACTAGAAGAGTAGTGTGGTGGCTAGGTTTTCTCATAAAAGCAACATGCAAGAATACTTTAAGAAAAGGATATACTCCAATGCTTCTTGATATTTGCTATAACAAATCATTGAACATTTTATCAAACAAAAATTGTTTTTTTTTTAATATTTCAAATTATCCTCTAATAATAACAATATCGAGGACTTATCTAATCATGTTAGATCAAAGCTTTCAACCTGCATAAATGAGTACTCTTTCAAAAAAGAATAATAAGTTAAATAATCCTTGGTGTGAAAACAATTGCAAGATTGCTAAGAAAACATTAAAAATACATTAAATAAATCCCTAAAAAAAATTAATATAAAAGAGCACAAAACTCTTCTTAAAAGAAAGATAGGATCAATACATAAATAAACCTAAATAAATGCTCCTAAAACTTTCTAAATTTGAACCAAATAGAAACATTTTAACTAGAAGGACTCAAGAGATTTGCAATATTGTTATGGATGAATGGAACTTGACCTTTAATAATCTTTAATAATTTCCTAATGTTTGAGTAAATTTCATTTAAGTGTGAAAAGTGGTTGGATTAAAGATGTAATGAATTTTAACCAAGTCATTGAAGAATCAAACTAGATTGGATTAAAGATGCAATGTGTGGTTAAAACCCTAAGGAATTAGTGGAGGAGGACACTCTCCAAAATATCAATTTTATTAAAAGAACTATCATATTCATATCACGACCCATCATCGGGATATCTAAGCCTGGGTAAAGGAGTTTACAAAATAGAATTCTCATGTGGTAAATGCTACATAGGAAAAATTGGTCGTTCTTAGGATCAAAGAACATTGGTCGTTCTTAGGATCAAAGAACATGGAGCAGATATAAAAAACTAACGTACTAGCACCTCTGCTTTAGATGAACACTCCTTCTCATCCAAACACCACAGATGCCTGGAAGACATGAAAATTTTAGCCAAGTCAAACGCAAAATCAAAGAAGCTATTGAAATCCTTAAACATCCTAACAATCTGAATAGAAACAATGGCTTAGAAATTAGCTAAAATTGAATTCCGACAAGCACGAGGTAAGTTTCATTTTTACCCTAAAAATCTAAGTTCATTGTAAACACCCCCCCTTACAAAATAAAAACAACCTTGCAGTATTAATCACCCCTCCCTCTAATTCTCCTTTAATCCTATATTGATAAACTAAATTAAAAATAAAAATAAATTATTAATTAAAAACTTCTTATCAATACATTAATAACATTTATACAATGTATAAATTAATACTATCAATTAATTATCAATACATTAATACAACTACTTTATTAAAAATGTATTAAAACAATTATAAACCTTAGTATTTAATGATAAACTAAAATTAAAAATAAATAAAAAATTACAAATTAAAAAAAAAAAAATTATTTCTTATCATTACATTAATAACAATTAATGCAATTAATAAAGTAATACTATTAGTAATCAATTAATTATCATCACATTAATAAAACTATTTAATTAATAATTTATTAAAACCCTAACCCTAGACTATAAACTCTTATCATTACATTAATAACAATTAATGCAATTAATAAAGTAATACTATTAGTAATCAATTAATTATTATCACATTAATAAAACTATTTAATTAATAATTTATTAAAACCCTAACCCTAGACTTTAAACCTCTCCACTTCCAACTAATTCCCTATTTATTTACCTTCTTCAAATTTATCTTTACTCAGGTTTAGATTGTCGAATCCTCAAAACAAATCACCCCACACAAATCTTGTTGTTCAGAACTATTATAATTAAATTTAAAAAAATACATGGAAGAATAGATAGATTGAGAATAAAATAAAGTTGAATTATGTACTATATCATTACATTGTTTATAAGACAACAACAAAAAATAAAAATAAAAACAATTTTCCCTCAAAGTAAAAGTGAGAAATCACTATGAACAAGACTTAAAACATAAGATCTACTTTTTAAATCTTCTCTACTAAAACCCAACTAAATAACTTGTTAAGCCATACAACTTAAAAAAAAACTTGTTAAGCTATCCCAAATCATATAAACAACATAATAATAATGAATTTATAATCATATAAACAACATAATAGATCAAAATAATAAACTTGTTAAGCTATCACAAATCATATAAACAACATAATAGATCAAAATAATAAATTTAAGTTTATTTGTAAAAAAAATAATCATTTAAAATTATTATTTTATTATTTTTATAATGAACTCGCTAAATTATTTTGCTATTATTTTAATAAATATAACATATTTAATTTTATTCAAATTTTGTAAAAATATAAATTTTAAAAAACATTGTTATTATATAATATTTTATAATACATTCGGAATTTTGTGAAAATGGAAAAGGAACATTTTGTCATTATAATTTATTATATATTTTTAATTATAATAAATGTTATACTTTTATACTTTTAATTTTTTTCATGTAATATATTATAAAAATAAATAAAAAAGTACAAGATAATATCTGCTGAATGAGAAAGTAGTGGCAAATAGAGCTTAAGCTATGTCATGGAACCAGAAATAAGCACAAACTGGCATTTTGTTTGAAAAGTCGTGAGGATAATTTGGACACGTTGATCTTTTCAACCACAAAATATCTTAACAAAAAAAAAAATCGCTCAATTTTTGGAAATCAGAAATTCATCGAAGTTACTTAAACGTGGGCAAAAGCCTTTTAGAGAGCTGCAGACATAGATCACATCTTCAAATAATACTTAAATACAATTCACAGTTCTTCGCGAGGAGTTAAACACGTATAAATTTTCGAATGAGTTGCACTGCAGTTCCAATTTCAACACCAAATAATCTTATTGTAAAATTGCCGAGGCTTCTGGTCATGGGGATTAACAACCAATGTGCAAAAGGAGATGAACAAGCTATATGTTAACGTTTCATGTTTATATATGTTATTGCTCTTTTCTGTAAGAAAATTTTAAATTTTAAATGTTTTAACCATATGATACAGTGATGTTCTCTATAAATTTATAGGGTAAACATATGTGAAATTGCATAAATCAAAAGTGTTCTTCAACTGTCATAAAGAATTGTTAACTATTATATCACAAGCATTAATGAGTGGTGCACTCTTAAATTTACAAACGAGTTCAGCTAACACAAACCACTGTTCAATTTAGAAACGATTTCAGCAAACAAAATCTATTGATAAGTGGTGCACTATTGAATTTACAAACGATTTCAGCAAACGAAAACTACGATCATTTGCCCTAAGCTTGAAATTAAGCTGCCGTTCTAACTTTTCCAAATTCTAACCTATTATTTGATTTGATGTGACTTGAAAAAGACCCCTCGCAAAGATCTAAGATAAGAGAGATCAACTTTTTCTCTCGCTCATCTCTGTTTGACAGGAAAAAGCCAGAAGGTACAGTGGAAAAAAAATGCAAACACCACCCCTACCTAAGGGTCCATAAAGCCGTATGACAATGTCCCATGTAATGAAAAAGTACAGAGAAAATGAAGGCTAAGGCTAGTAAGTAAACAGCAAGATACTCAGACACACAGCTTTGTTAGATTAACGTACCATCAAACGATATTACATTAAGGTCTTTGCTTGAAGAGAAAGTTTGGACGGGTATTTTGGTGAGCTGGGAATATTTTGGTGAGCTGGGAAGTCACGAGAAAACAATCATCAGTTAGCATTCTTTCGCCAAGTAAACACCTATTAAATTTACAGATAGTATGCATTCAATGTTGCTTCTCAGCTGTATGTATAATCTCATTCTCTGCAGTATGACTTGAAATGCTGTATGTATAATCTCAGTCTCTGCAGTATGACTTGAATTCAGTTTTCAAGTGAACTTCCGAAACTAGATATGAGACTTGAGAAAATGGATTCCAGATAGACATAATACAATGCCTGACTGATTTGGGCAGAAGAACTAAGTTGGTGACACCACAACTTGCATATTTCTATTTGAACAAATATGGGAGGTTTCCAAAATATTACATAGAAAAGCCTGAGAAGAGAGTTACCCTTCACATACTGCGATAACGGGAAGAAGTAAGGCAATTGCATTATAAACTGCATGCTTTTCGGTCGTTGGTGCTTTCACATCCTGGTTAGTGCTTTCACATCCTGGTTTAGTGTTGTCAGTAACATGATTTTTCTCTCTTTTGTTTTTCCTTTTTGGCAGCTTCATGTAAGTGAGTTGCAGTCAGTACGTAATCAAATTTGAAGCCATACTCTAAATTTCAATTTCAATTTCAATTTATTCAACCTTTTCTTTCAAGTTATTCAACCTTGAAGCATTAAAAAAAATTGAAAAAGGAGTTACACTTCAATTAACAACAATAAGTAATCACAATATAAAACTTAAGACACAATTACAAAATCAAACATTTTTGTGAACAATCATATAAGAGAGAGGATGTAATCTATGTATCCATATGATTCATGAGCATTGCATGTTATATTCATATTTTGAGCATACTCCAATCTTGCTTAACCATGGGAGTCATGTTCATTTTAAATGTCACTAGAAAAGAAGAAATTGTAGTGCATCTTGAGATATTTGTTGAAGTATGATAATTATATCAAAACACTATAAAAGTAATGAAGAAACTCTATTTGCATTATAGACCTCTAGCAATATGACAATCTAGCATGAGTGCATCCATTGTTTACTATTTAGGTTAAGATGTTTATGATTTGGAGCTTCTTAATATCCATAGAAACATGAAACTAAAGGAAATTACTCATCAAGACCACCAAGTATGTTATTTTTATTAAGGATATTGATTGCTAACTTTATCTCTCAAACCATGACAAAGTGTACATGAAAGAGTGGGATATTAGAGCATAATCTTTAATGCATAACTTTGATGATAATAAAAAAGTTATTACAATTTCCCTATGTTTCTTAAGAATCGCTTCAAAAATGTTGTTTGGTGTTCCAAACATTAATGCTACAAAGGATACATCTCCTTGATATTGGGGTTGGGATGAGGTAGGTGGAAAGAGAGATATGGAGCATTCTCAAAATATTTGCAAAGTATCGCCACATTGATGTCAATGTTGCTAGAAACAAGAAGAAGAAAGTGAAAGAATGTGATAGATAAAGATGCATGGAATCGAGAAAAGGGGAATGATCATTTTGGAAAACAAAGGAGTGAGGATTTGATGGTGCTATAAATTGAATGAATAGAATCACAATTCTCACTCTTGTAATCTCAACTTTAGGTTTTGTGAAGTTGAGAAAGTTCATTTTGTGCAAGTTCATATCTAAATGTCACCACGATTAATAGAGTTTTTAATCCCAAACATAATCATTAAATAGTTTTATGTGAAACAAAGGAAAACTATGCATTATCTTTCTGATGAGCTTGACCAAACTTGTATAAGATTGGTAGATTGTTGAGAGATTTACATTTAATTCATAGTTATGTGTTTTATTTTCTTTACATATTGTATTAGTGGGGATTGTAGCAATCAAACTATCATAGTTAGGGCCTACCCTAACCACATTTCTTTAGGGTACTCAACATTTAATCAATTAATCTATGAGACAATTTTTTTTGAATAAGCCTCATTAGGTAGTTAATGGGTAATTACTCAAGGTAAAAGGGTCATCTCTATTAAATGATACCCCTTTGGTGGTTGATACTCATTAATGATGGTACTACTAGTAATTAGGGTTTTTCTAGTGAGTAATATTTATATAGATAGAAGGCTATGTAATGTTTATCAAGTGTTGTTATCATATTGGAGCTCTTCTCAAAAGAAATATCCCCTTGAAGAAGCTAAAGCACATTCCTCATTTTTTTAGATTATTAATACAAAAGTAATTTTTTACAACTTCTATATTATTGTCTCTTATATTTTACAAGTAATATTTTTGTAGCTTATATTTCTTAAATTATTGCTCAATAATCATTTTTTATTCTAGTTAAGTACATTACAACCATGGTTTATCCAATAACAATTGACACACATCCATTGAAATCACATCACATAAAATCTCATCTATATTCTCACAAATGTTAAAAGATACCTCACATAAATGTTGTACATCATATCCTCACTCAAAAAAACTAATTCATATGTTTATAAGTGTTTATATTATGATAATCACAATTTCTTTGACCATCTCAAATATTATAACGATATTTTCAATACAACAAAAATTATTAACTTTACAACACTTCCCTCTAAATTTTTAATTAATTCCAAAACAAATTATTTTTAATCACTTATATTATTTGCTGCTATTTTGTCATGATCATTCCTCTATACATCATCAAAGAGGAATGATCATCAAATTCTCTCGATTCTCCACTATCATTGTAACTTATGTACTATCTCTTTATGCCTCTCAATGTGAAAATAGTGTTTTGCCTTCATTTCCTTGTGCACCGTTCCCTTTATGAACAACCAAATATATTACGTCCCCTTATGCACCGGTCCCTTTATGAACAACCAAATAATATATGGCCTTCATATTTAATGTCTAGCAATATACCTTTCTTCTACAACTACCAAAATCACATTATCTACCTTGAGATATCCCTCGATTCCTTGTTCTACTTATTCCTACTTCCATCTTCTTAGTATTCTCTTCGTGTGAATCCTCCATAGATGGGATTAATTCCCTAAGTTTTGACTTCTACTACCATGACCCCGTCTTCCTTTTATTATCTTTGTGAACAAATATATCCTTTAGTGCCAACTGATATAATTTTTCTATTGAATTAGTTATCTTATAAAGACTCATCTCCTCTTGAACTAAAAATTCCTTTTATTATTTTTGTGAACAAATATATCCTTTAGTGCTAGTTGATATAATTTTTCTATTGAATTAGTTAGTTATCTTATAAAGATTCATTTTCTCTTGAACTAAAAATTCCTTTTATTATTTTTGTGAACAAATATATCCTTTAGTGCTAGCTGATATAATTTTTCTATTGAATTAGTTAGTTATCTTATAAAGATTCATTTTCTCTTGAACTAAAAATTTCTTTTATTATCTTTATGAATAAATATATCCTTTAGTGCTTGTAGTTTACTTGGTTTTTCTTTAATTGTAATTAATTTTGAATTATATATATATATATATATATATATATATATATATATATATATATATATATATATATATATAG
>ML804404.1:110240-137539 GCA_009831015.1 Picea engelmannii
TGTTGCTTTGTTTCTAGGTATTCCTTACCAGTTTGCATGATTAATTGTCAAGTATGACTTTTGCACTAATTCTTACACACTCACAAAATATGTCTTCATATATCGCTTTCACTCCTTACAAACTCCTTGGTTATATCCTCTCTAGTAATGATGTTTTCCGATAGGTGGCTCTCCATAAGTTCATATACCTTTGCATTCTCCCTCAAACCAACTTTGATCCTCTCACACCACACCCTACCTCCTTGCCTTTTGCATTGCCCAATGTGTAGCTAAAATATATACCACCTCATTGTCATTCCAAACTTAGATTTGAAGTTATAGGAATCAATAAGGAATATATCAAAAGAATTAAAAACTAGTACACACTTCAATTATGGAAAGAGGATACCATGAAGTATGGAGTTCAAAGACTAAGATTTATAAATTCCCATCTTCACAGAAAATATCAACGAAATGAAAAAATCTTTGGAACATCTTTCATTAGAGCACCAACAATTTACAACACAAATAATTTACCTTGTTACAGTTTTCTTGGATGAACACTTATATATTTTCCAATTAGTCCAGTGTCTCTCTTAAACCAGAGGACAATGGGGATACTCTCCACTTAAACCGAATGTAAATGGTACAGAAACCAATAGAAGACAAAGTGGAGAATAATAATTAGAATTGTTTTTAGAGTAATAGTTAGTTATAATATATATTTAAATAAAAATAGAGACATGATCAAACATAATGTCCCTATTTTGTGAACCTATATAAATAAAGGTGATTATATGTAGAAGATAATTATTTTTAGCAATGGGATAATAACTATCTTATATTGCAATTTATATTTTATACTATTACATATTAGCATCGCTTCTTCTCCTCATTAATATATAATTATTAAATATAATAATACATTTTTATCTAATATATACCATTTTAATAAGTGATTGAATAATCTAGCTATCTAATTTATTATGAAAGCTTCAATTTGTGATTTTATATAAATGAAATAGATATTTAAAATCGTAAGAATTGCATTGACCATAACCAAAATGGGGTCAAACTGGTCAATTTTCCCAAGACAAATTTAACCAAGTCTCATGGCCAAATTTAACCAAGTCTGGTCCAATTTATCACACTCCCATTAGTCCTAAAGAGTTTGACTAGATTTAACCAAGTTTTTTCCAATACTTTACTAGTTTTGAGTTGAGCTCACTAGACTCAACAAGCCCTATAAAGGGAGGAAAAAGCAGTTTTTCATAAGACCTAGCATAGGAGAACGCACTCCTACAAAATGGGATATCCATATTCCATGCCACTAAACACACACCAGTCGACAAGTAAACTAATTGGAACCCCAAAGTGATCCATCACGAACAAAATAATAAAGAAACTCTTGGATTCTTACTTAGACATGAACATATGAATGTTGAAATATCAAAAGAATCATTCATTAAATCACTACAAAGAGGTAAATCAACATATAGAATTACAGACATAGAGATCCTATTGGCCCTCGACCAAGTTTTGGAGAACCTTGGTCATGTTTGACCATTTTTTGGACTTCAACAAGCTGGTCGAAGACGAAGCGCCAGGTGAAGTGGAGATCGTGGGATCTCGCCCCCTTTTGTGGGCTTGTTGGGTTTAGGTTTTATGTAACGGGTATGGGATGTTGGCCCATGGGTTTACCCATGTTTAGGCCCCTTTGTAAAGTATAAAAAAGTAGCTTGGCGATGTAAGTAGGGGGTGCTAAGTCAGTTGTAAGCCAGTGAGCTAAGTGCAAATAGTTGTAGATTCTTTGTGCATACTGTGTTTTGAGAACTTGCAAAGCTAAGTGCAAGTAAGAGGGATCTGTGTTGTGCCAAACTCGATGAACGAGGATCTGGCAAAGTGCGCACAGATCTCATGTCCTATGAGGAGTGGGTTTTGTGGCTTTGTGCATGTAAGAGGATTGGAAGAAGATAATAAAGAAGACGAAGAGTTAATGGACATAGCCCCACACTGGGGGTGAACCACGTATATCATGTGTTGTGATTTCTTTGTGTCATTGATGTGATTTATTCTTAGTGTTGAATACTTATGTATGTTAGATGCATCTGATATAGTAGCTTAGTGCTTAATAACTCAGATGAATGCTAGATCTATTGATGCTATGTGCTAAATGGTCAGATATGATTAGATCTTGTTGAATACTATGTTGTTTTGTAATTAGGGTTTTACCTGCTATGTGAATAAAGGGTTAAAGACTAATGAATGTTAACTGCTAAGTTCTCTGTTAAGTATTGTGATCACAAATTTGTGTCCCATCTAGGTTGTAGACACTTGAGTCCTACAACCCCCCTGCCTCTACCTCGGGTGAGACTTCATCTACTTCGCAGGTGTTGTCGAAAGGGTCGGTAGTTAGGGTTTTGTTGGTGCATTGTTGAAGCATTGAACCCTGGGTCTGCCCCTGTGCCAAGAAATGGTTTTGTTGTTGGGACTTGAAACTGTGATTGTTGGGAACTGAGGAAAAGAGAAAGCTCTGTGCATAGATCTTTTGTTGTAGTGTGTAGTACTCTACTTGACTTGTGAAGCTCCGTGCTAAGAAGAGAAGTTTGATCTGAACAAAAGAGGTAAGATATTAAATCTTTGTGCTTTGATAAAGGTAAGATAAGTGGAAATTTTTGTTTAGAAATAATGGATCTAGGTATGTTTGATAGATTTCATCCTAGTCTGAAAACTAGGGCACAGCTAGAAGAAATAAGATGTGATATGAATAGATCTGATAAAAATAGTGAAAGATGTGTTATCCCTATGCATAGAAAGAATTTTTGGATTAACAAGCAGATGCAGGATCCTAGAAATAATTTTTTGCAAGTCCATCACTATGATCCTAGTGCGCAGTACAGGAAATATTGGGGATCATTTAAGAGAAAGAGAGGATTAACTCTTTGTTATAGTTGCAGAAGATCGAGATATCTTACTAAGGAATGCCCTGGTAGAAGTCCTATTTTCCTTTGTTGTAAAGCTACTGAAAATGAAGTTTTGGATTTCCCTAGAATGATTATTAAAGTTGAGAAGATGCACATAAGACAATAAAACCATGAGGAAGGTCAAGAGACTAAGAATATGCTAAAGAACCAGAAAGAATCAAAGGCTATATTATTGCAAATGAAATAAACACTGAATGACCACAGAGACATCAATTTATCAGAGATTTTAAAAGAGAAAGAGTGCATAGAAACAAGAATAGGATACTTCGACATAGACTGTGTATTGGATGCAGAAACACAGGGGAACATTATGACAGAAAGTACTTGGGAAATATTAGGAAAGCTTGATATGATTCCTTCATTGGGAGGAATATGGTTATTTAAAGGATAGCTGATAACCCTATGTGGAAGACTTGCCCATGTACCTATGGTTGCTCATGGAACATCTACAGAAGAAGAATTTGAGGTCATTAAGTTTGTTGAGAACAACGTTCCCTTTGCACTCTTATTAGGGAGGACTTGGATCAAGAGAGATCAGACTTGAAGGAGAGAGGAAGAGGAAGCTATAGAACAGAAACAACAAGAATTAAGGGATTTCATGGCTAAGAGAATAGTGCGCTTAATAGAAGAACAAGAGGACAAGTTGAAGCAACTGAGTGTCAGGGACTTAGCTGTCGAAGTTGAAAGAATACAAGAAGGCTTAAAGAACCTATCCATGAAGATGAATAGATAACCTACTCCAGAAACAGTAAGAGAAGAACTATTACCCTTGAACCTTGTGAAAGATCCTCAACAGTGCGAAGTTACTATGCTAAGAAAAGATAAGAACAATAATGGAAAGAGAAATCCAGAGATGCAGATCATAGGAAAGAAAGCTAGAAATCTCACTAAGAAGAAAGCAAAGCTAGAAAAATTGCAAGAGGTTCCAGAGAGGACTTCACAGAAGGAAGACTTGAAGAACTTGCACCTCACCTGAATAGCAGAAAAACATAGATTGGCACTTCGCCATGACGAAGAAATATGACCGTTAGAGGTGTCTCGACCGTTAGAATGATGCTCTAGAATGTCTAGAAACGTTATTATCCATAACAGATGGAATTGTATTGATCGAGGCATTCCTTCTCGTTGGAGGAGTATGTTACAACGTTGTCTATTTATCCTGTCAAGTGTTGCATCGAGGACACTTTTTCCAATTGTGATTATCCAAGCCCACAGAGAACTAATCGCTTTCGCGCAGTGCTTATTGTAACCTCGTCATCCATTTTGCTGCCTTGATTGTTTGTTCACTGACCAGAGATATCTGATCTTGAGCGTGTATGTTGGGCGACCTTAGCGTAGTAGAGAAATCCATCGAAGAAATCCTCATAGACCTCATGGCTGAAAAGGTCTTATCCGCAGGAGTACAGGACTCGTCGACGAGAGGAGTGCAAGCATCCCCATCGACTGCATGTCGATCTGCGCCATCCCGGACTGCAACAGAGAAACAGAGAAAGCACCACGAAAACTTGGAAAACATGAATCTCATCCCATCAATCCTGCCCAACTATATCCCGCCTCTGGCTGGCACTGTTAGTCATGATAGAGTCCTGAGAGACTTCGACTATACACTGATTATTGCGTACCTCCCAAAGGGGATATTCATAGTTAAACTGCAGTTAGGACAGATTATGAAGCTAAAGATCAGTGATTTCAACTTAGGAGACTACAAGAACTATGGCATGCTCGCACCTCACAAGTACTTGACAAAGACAACGGTGAAAAAGTTGAAGATAATCCCCCAGTCGTGGACTATGGACATCGCAAGATCAACCATCCTCAATGTGATGAAGATACCACACTTCGGTAGACATCAGGAGGTTAACGCGTGCGTTAAACTCCTCCTGTCATGCTACCATGGTGGTTACCTGTGGTTGGATCGGCGCATCACCATAGACCCGGTGTTGATCCATCGAATCACCGGATTAAGCATGCAAGGACCCGAACCTCAGGACTTTTACCCAGGGAAGGTTGCAGATCATGCCCTGGCGCAATGCATAAAAGAAACTTACGGTAATGTAGACTAATGGAAATGAGGCTACAAGGTAGCCTCCATCCATAATGGCATAGTGCGTTTATCTTTCCAGTTGATCATTGGTAAGCTCGTCGGGAAGAACCGACCAACGCAGGTCATGGGGTTCATTGTTGACCTCGCAGGAAAATGCGTCGAAGGGATGAAAATGAACTAGGCGAGCTACCTCGTCAACCAGTTGGAGAAATATTGTCACGAAGCATAGGACCAGGGATACAAGTTTCATTTTAGCTGGTTGTTGATTCTCATTGCCTTCATTGCTTGGGAGATGTCGGAAGGAGCAACCTTCCCTGACATTGAGTCGTCTGAATCACTGGCCGCTAAGTTCACTACGCTTTGGTATTCGAGTGGCCTGGAAAAACAATGGAAATCCAATGCAATGTTCCACACATATTATTTACAGTTGAAGAGGGCCATTGAATCTTTCCCTCGCATGAGGATGAATACCCTACATAGGTTCAGGCCACTTGCAAAGTTCCGCGTAGATAGGAATTTCATTTACATCACTACGTGTGGGGATGAACACAAGGAAGAGCTCTAGTCCTATTACAAACTCACAGAGGAGGACATGGAAGAAATAACCAAGGAATAGCCTATAGAGTTCCTTGTACCGATTGAACAGACAGTACTCTCTGACCCTGACCTCATCAGAAGTCTTTTAGTCACTCGAGAAGAGTATGATGGACCCAGCAGCAACAGGAAGAAAAATAAGGAAGAGGTATAGGAACTGAACAGCGCATCAAAGGAAACTACACCAGATTCACCTGAAGGAGGAGGAGATGATGAAGTAGACAAAGAAGAGGATGCAGGGGAAGAAAACAAATAGGAACATGGCGAACTGACACCACCTAAGGATCCCATCATGGAGGCTAAGACATCCAAGAAAAGAAAGGGTTCCCCGAAGAAACCTTCATAGTGAAAGAAGTCAAAAGCCAATAAACCCCCATTTCAGACTGTGCTCACTATAGATGATATTGGCCTCATCATCGTCATTGTATCAGATACCTCAGAGGACATTTTGCAGTGAAGTGAAGCCAAACAGGAGACAATGTTTGACAGGATCGATGCGGAGCTCAAAGGGGTACAGCAGGCTCTTTATTCGAGTCGCGCGGTGTTTATTGCACCATTGTCAGTAGGGGACATAGAAGTAGGAGATGAGCCTTACCAGCTACATAGATTAGCATATTCGACAGAGGCTTTCCTTCCTCGGGTCCAAGAGGAAAAGGAGTAGGCCATAGAGGCATTAAATAAAGAAAAATAAGAATCCCTAGAGCAACATCAGGTTGCGCAGCAAGAGAAATATGACCTCCAGGCAAAGTTTGTAGAGGATAAAGCGCAAATCCAGAAGGAAAAATAACAGCTGCTCATAGAGTAGATGGGAGTCAAGGAGACAGTCACCAAAGCACTTCACTCTGTGTCAGGCCTCGCACAGATAGAAGAAGACACAGTGGAGATTCAAGTGGAGAAACTCGTTGAAGTTATTCAGCAGCTTCAAGCAAGAGTGGTCGAACTGGAATTGCAAGTTGTGACAAGCACTCCGTAGGAAGTGCGAGATCAGAGGGAAGAAACTGCTCAAAGCGCAGTTGAAATAATCAAGGCATTGGCCTTAGAATGCAAGCAATTAAGCAATTGAAGTGTGCATACATATGAGCGCCTTGCAGAGGACCCAAAACTAAGGACATTGGAGTCACATCTCTAGGAGGAAAAGCAACAAGCAGTGACAGTACAAGCACAGTTGAAGTCGTTGTCAACATTCGAGAGGATGAAAAGGTCCCAGGAACAGCGCATCGTTCAGCAACAAGTCCATTCCATCCAGAGTAAATTCATGGAAGTGACCCAGAGGCTACATCCAGTGAAGGATGAAGCCTGCACATTTTTTTAGGAGATTGAAGGACAAGGTGCATAGCTAGAACAAGTAGTCACCACGGTGGAACAACGATTGGAAGGACCGGTGACCGAGAAAGTTATTCAGGAGTTCGTCGAGCAGGAGGCTCTGGTGAAGTAGCAGGTAAAAGCAACTTGAGCCAAGCTTGAGGCCTTTGAAGCAGAGTTGCCCAGATCAGAGTGACTCGGGACGAGTCACGGGTGAGTGTTGGGGGCTTGTTGGCCCTCAACCAAGTTTTGGAGAACCTTGGTCGTGTTTGACCATTTTTGGGACTTCAACAGGCTAGTCGAAGATGAAGCACCAGGCGAAGCAGAGATCGCGGGGTATCACCCCCTTTTGTGGTATTTTTGGGTTTAGGGTTTATGTAACGAGTATGGGATGTCAGCCCATGGATTTACCTATGTTTAGGCCCCTTTTGTAAAGTATAAATAAGTAGCTTGAAGATGTAAGTAGGGGGTGCTAAGTCAGTTGTAAGCGAGTGAGATAAGTGAAAATAGTTGTAAATTCTTTGTGCATACTGTGTTTTGAGAACTTGCAGAGATAAGTGCAAGTAAGATGGCTCTGTGTTGTGCCAAACTCGAGGAAGGAAGATCTGGCGAGGTGCACACAGATCTCTTGTCCTATGTGGAGTGGGTTTTGTGTCTCTATGCATGTAACTCAGATGTCCACATGAAGTTCCTTGGTAGATGTAACTCAGCCTTAAAACACAAGACAACATAAATATTATATGATGGAAGCTACCAACAATAGCAAGGAAGTTTCACTTCATTTAGGTAAATTCACAAAGTCTCATTCTTCAACTAAAAGAAAATCCTCTGAAAATGTATTTTGTAGGACCTAGGATTTAAATGATGAAAACAAAATGATTGAACCATTGAATGACTTTCGACCTATCCTATTTTTAATTAAAAACCATAACCCCCCTCCTCTAATTCCCATTCCTAGGATAGAAGAGGGCCATTTAGAGGGGGCCTCACATATAGAGTCCTTTTCAAACCTAGGTATTGTTATATAATATTTGAAGGCCCATAGAAACCCAACTTCCATGGAAGCCTTGAAGTATAGTGTCATATCGAGGAACAAAGAAACTCTTGATTTCCTTAGGAAAGTGGAAGGGGGTTTGGGTTACTTAGAGATTGATCAAAAAGCTCCACACAAGGGAAGGAAATTATATGTGTCATTGGCTCAACAATAAACATCCTCATAAATCAAATGCGGTAAGAAGGTGTCATTAATTGGTGCTCTTAGAGAAAATTCCCCTAGAGAGGGTTTAAAATGATTTTAATGGTCTCAGATCGAGGAACAAATAAACTCTTGATTTCCTTAGGAAAGTGGAAGGGGGTTTGGATTACTTAGAGATTGATAAAAAATCTCCACACAAGGGAAGGAAATTATATGTGTCATTGGCTCAAAAATAAATATCCTCATAAATCAAATGCGGTAAGAAGGTGTCATTAATTGGTGCTCTTAGAGAAAATTCCCCTAGAGAGGGTTTAAAATGATTTTAATGACCTTAAATTTTTTAGGGTTGGACAAAACCTAAAAAAAACTTGCCCTAAAAGGATTGGAAGAGGAAACAAATCCATATATCATTCTACTACAATAAATTATGACTAATGAGGAAAAAATTACTTAGGAACTATCCTAAATTTTAATTAGCTAGGAATTTTGTTTTATTGATGCTATAGGGAGTTTGGGGGGAGGACATTACTAGGTGGAAGAAATGTTCTTTTACCCTCATTAATCCCTCGTATTTTACTTTAGGTCTAGGGACTACCCTATTCTTTATGGATATTGTAAAGAAATTACTCTTTTGAATGTATATGGGTCATATATGGATAGAGTGGATTACTGGGATAGGTTCTTCCAAATGGATTCAATTATTTATGGTTTAGTAGTAGTGGGAGGAGATATAAACTTCACTCTGGTTGCCTCAGAATTTTGGGGGCATGCTACACAAGTGGACTATCTTTCCAAATATTTTATTAAAAAACTGGAACCAATCTTACTAGATATTGAACCTACCAAATTGACCCCAACCTAGACAAGTAAGAGATAGGGAAAGGCTTGTATTGCAAGGAGACTCGATCATTTATTGATATATAAATAATTTATTGATGAAGTAAATCAAATTAAACAATGGATTTCCTCAGGGGGGGATTCTTACCACAATTCAATCATATTGGAAGTAGCCCCTTCCCATGAGAAACGTCCCAACCCTTTCAAGATGAATCTAGAATGGATGAAGGAAGAGGAGTTATAAACAATATTAAATAGGCATGGGTGCCTTATGATGGATACTTAAAAGAATATACCCCCATATAGTTTCATCAAAATCTGAAAAATAAAAATAAAAAAGGGTATCTTTGTAATGGGAAAAGGACAAAAAGAAGAGGGATGATAAGACTCGCAGGGAAGTGGAAGAAGCCTTGGAATTACATTATAGTAGTGAATGTTTTAGTTATTTTATAGAGGAATAGAAGTCAGAGGTAAAACTACTTGAAGATAAAAAGAAGCAAACCCTCCTAGAAAAAGAGAAAGAATGGAGGACTAAAAGCAGAGTGTTATGGCTCTAGGCAGGAGATGATAACACCAAGTTTTTTCATAGATATGAAAATTTCAAGAAAAACATTAATTCAGTATGGAAAATAGAAAAGGAATATGGAAAATGGGAAATAAATTTTAAGGACATAGTTACAAAAGGAGTAAATTACTTCTCATCCCTTTTCAAAGACGACTCTCGAGCCACCATAGAAAAGGTAATAAAATTGTCAAATTCTTTCCCAAGTTTTTTCAATCTTGAGGACAATCAGGATTTGTTGGAAGAAGTTGGAAAAGAAGAATTTCTTATGATTATTTGTAGTTTCTAGAAGGACAAAATTCCAAGGCTATATGGCCTTCGTGTGGAATTGTTTCTTGGGTGTTTTAATTTTATTGGAGAAGATTTAAGAAGGGTGGTCGAGGCCATAAGAACAACAACAAAATTATTGGATATTTCAACTCAAATTTTCTTTCATTGATTCCAAAGGATGATAACCCGGCATCCTTTAAAAAATATAGGTCAATTCCTTTATGCAATTGTATCTACAAAATCATCTAGAAGGTACTAGCAATAAGACTAAAAAGGGTTTTGTGAAGGAAAATTTATGATGAACAGTTTGTTTTTTTAGAAGGAAGACAAATTCATGAGGCTATAGGGATTGCTCAAGAAGGAATCCACTCACTCAAAGTCAGGAATAAAATATTGATCATGGTGAATGTGGACCTTTCCAAAGCATATGATAGGGTAAGTTGGTTATATCTCAGGCTAATTCTCATCCATCTAGGTTTCATTCATTAGTTTGTAGTATGGTTACTGAATTGAATTGCATATGCATCATTTATTTTTTATGATAAACGGGGAAAATTCTCCCTTATTTAGGATAAGAATGGGCCTAAGACAAGGGTTCCATTTATCCCCTATTATTTTCCTTTTAATTTCTAAAGGATTGAGAAGGTTGTTAAAGGGAGCTTCTGGAAATGGTAGTTTTAAAGGGGTTGATATCAGTACATCATGCAATATCACACACTTATTATTTTTTGAAGACATACTAATATTATGTGAGGGATTTAGAAGGGATATTGAGATGTTTCAAGACTATGGATTTATTTTCTAAGGAATCATGAATGAAAATTAATCTAGAAAAATCAACAATCTCACTGCGGGGTATTTCAAAGCATGAAATGAACTTCATTTCAAAAATGTTTCCTTTCAAATTAGTATACCTAAACATGGGACTAAAGTACTTGATTTTCCATTTGAATACAAATATGTATAAAAAAAAGTTATTGGCAATGTTTGTTTGATAAAATGGAAAAGAAGATTAACACATAGTGTACAAGTGGATTTCCTGAGGAGGATGCTTGGTTCTAGTCAAATTTGTCTTAGAAGAAATTCTTATATTTTGGATGTCACTTTCATGGATTCCAAAAGGAGTTATGGAATCGGGGTATTTTTTAAGGATTCAAATGTTATACCTATGGATAGTATTCTGGGCAATTATTTTGGTTTGAAAATGATACATATAGATATGTAGGAGAATATTCAATAAAAATATATATTTGTTACTATTAAAAGTTGTAATTTTTTGGAGAATATGATCAATTTAAGCATATTTATGTAAAAAATAGGAAAATTTTTAACCAAATTGGTGAATATTTATTCCAAAAAATGGCCAAAAAATAGTCAACTGGTGAAATTTTTCCCCTAAAACATACCGTATATGGAATTCATTAGAAAGTTATGTTATAGATTCATGGAGATCATGGAAAAAAATGGTTTTCTCTAGATTCGTGGAAGAAACTATTGGAAAATTGTTGTCATTGATGTCAAATACAGGAGGACACCACCAGGGCCAAAGAGAATCGGACCAAACAGAGGAAGTAAAGAATGTGGTGAGTTTATGTGTACAAGGCTCTGTGTGTTTACCCTGAATCAAGAATGACAATGCTATAACAATGAGATGACTGTGTGTGAAATGAGTTCAGGTCGTATAGGTTTTGAAGGTTTTTGCGGCTTGATTTTGAGGAAGATTCAAAGATTTAGAGATGACCTCTTGAGCAATTTCTTTTTGTGGAAAAATATGTGGAAGTATGGAATGTATAAATAAGGATGCACGAAACCCTTTAAGAGTATGTGAGTGGGTGATGATGAGGAAGTGAAGCTCCAAGGTCCTAAGGTTCGATGATGCAAGAGAATGAAAGAGAGGAAAATGTGATCTTCTAAGGGTGGGTGTGAGGTGTAAGGTCAAAGGAGCATATGAAGTCAGACAAAATGTCAATTGGTGTAGAGTGTTTTGACAACAAAGAAAAAGCACGAGATGTGTGTGGGTGAAGGCTTGAAGTAAAAATGTGATTTGGTATTGTTGAAATTTTGAGCAAATTGGTGTCTCCAGTAGGTTGGTGCCTACATCTTGCTAAGTTGGTGCTTGTAGTATTCCAGTTATAAAATAGTATGCAAAACAAAAATATTTTAGCTAGAAATAACAGAGAAACAAGGATGTAACCAGAATAATACCAAAACAATACCAAAATAATACCAGAACAACACCAGAATGACCACTTTGATTACTAATACAAATTTTCACTTGTCTCTTTGAGGGGGCAACCTCCAACAGAACAGATCTCTATTACAATAATATCCAAGATAAAACTTCGCATACCCTCTATTCCTATTTATACTAAATCTATTTATCCAAAAGAACAATCTAGAGGAAGATCCTTCTAGAAGTGGAAGCTTCTATTAGGTGTTCTTACATTTGACTTATTCATCCTTATTGTTAGGCCTCATTAATATTGACCTTTATCACATGGAAATATATTATTCTACCCACTTGAGGGATTAGGTAGGTTAGGTCCATAACATTCCCTCCCCCTTAAAATTAGCCTTGTCCTCAAGGCTTGAGATGAGGAAATTGTTGCATAATGTTAGCGGGATCCTAGGTGGCATCTGCTAGAGTTGTATCTTTCCACTGGACTAACACTTCCTTGATGGTACGCTGACGAAGACGACACTCTCGCTAGTCCAAAAATGCTTGTGGTTGCAACCAAATGGATCCTTCTTCATCCAACTCGAGAAGGTTGGTTTGAGTTTGGCTCTTAGTTCCAATCACCTTCTTTAAGTAGGAGACATGAAAAATAGGATGGATCTTAGAATGACTGGGCAAAGCTAACTAATAGGCCACATGTCCAACGCACTTGAGAACTGTATAAGGACCATAAAATTTGGGCACTAGTTTTTGACAATGTTTGACCTTGAGTGAAGTTTTCTTGTAAGGTTGTAGTCAAAGAAATACATGGTCTCCTTCAGCAAATTGATGTTTTGAGCGACCTTGATTAGCTTGTTGCTTCATGTGATTCTAAGCCATGACCAAATTCTATTTGAGTGTATGGATAATAGCCTCACAGATTGTAAGTGTTTGGTCAACCGTCTGGACATTCGATACACCTGGCATGTAGGAGAGAACGGAAGGTGGCTTTTGGACATATACTTCTTCAAAAGGAGTCATGTGAGTAGTTGTATAGTAAGAAGTGTTTTACCACCATTCAGCTAATGGTAACCATTGAGCCCATTGATTTTTCCTTTCAGAGGCAAAACACCTCAAATAAGTCTCCAAACACTTGTTGACGAATTCAATTTGACCATCAGTATGGGGATGATAGGTGGTGTTGAGATGCAATTGGGTGCCATGTAGTCTGAAAAATTATTGCCAAAAATTGCTGGTGAAAGTGGGATCTCGATCAGAAACAATAGAATGAGGCATGCCATGAAGCTTGAATATATGATCCATGAAAATTTGAGCCACATTGGATGCAGTAAATGGGTGTTGAAGAGCACAAAAATGAGCATAATTGGAAACACAATCCATGACCACCATGATGACTAACTTATTTCCTGATTTAGGTAATCCCACAATAAAATCCATAGAGATGTCCCTCCAAATAGCGAGTGGAATCGGAAGAGGTTGGAGTGTGCCAGGAGGTTTGATGGTTTCTCCTTTGTTGCGTTGACAAACATCACATTCTGCTACAAAAGTGTGAACGTCCTTTTTCATACCATCCCAGAAAAAAGAGCGTTTGACCCGGTCATAGGTTTTGGTAAACCCTTAATGCCTAGCTGTGGAAGTAGCATGAAGCTCATAAAGCATCGTGGATTTAAGTTGTGATTGTTTACATAAATACAAATGGCCTTTGTAGCGAATCTCATCATTGTGCCAAGAGTACCCTAGGGAAACTGGAGAGTTGGCTTGCAATTGTTGGATCAGATGCGATATTTTAGGATCATGTAGCCATTCTTGGTGCACAGCTTGGAGCCAATTTGGTACAATGAAGGAGAGGGATAAAAGGGACCCTTCATCTTCATATTTTTGAGAAAGAGTGTCAGCGATGACATTTTCTTTTCCTTTCTTGTAAATGATCTCATAGTCATAACCAAAGAGCTTAGATACCCATTTTTGTCGCTCCGAGGAGGAAGATCGTTGCTCCAGAAAATACTTGAGGCTTTGATGATATGTATTAATTTGGAAGCGTTTCCCCAGGAGATAAGGGCGCCAAAGATCCACTGCATGCAGAATAGAAAACATTTCCTTTTCATAGATTGATTAGCCCAAATGGTGTTCTGACAATTGTTTGCTGGTAAAGGCAAAATGTCTACCTTCTTGCATAAGGAAGGATTTGATTCCTCTGCTTGAGGCATCACATTCCAGGACAAATGTCTTTGTGAAATCAGGAAGGGCTAAGACAGGAGTAGTACACATAGTCGCCTTCAAATCTTGAAAAGTCTGATCCGCTGCGAGAGTCCAAGTGAAAGAATTATTTTTAAGGAGAGCAGTGAGAGGGGCCGCAATCTTCCCATAATTCTGAACAAACTTGTGATAATATCCTGTTAAACCCAAAAAACCACACAATTGTTTGATAGTCTTGGGGCGAGGCCAATCCTACATTGCTTCAATATTTTTAGGATCCACCTGGACACCAGCCTTGCCAACAATATGACCCAAGTACTCTACTTCGGAGGCACCAAAGGCACATTTAGAGTGTTTGAGGAAAAGCTAGTGCTGAGAGAGTAGATGGAGAATTTGATCCACATGGGCAAGATGGGATTTCCAAGTTTTACTATAGATGAGAATATCATCAAAGAAAACTAGGACAAAATGACGGAGAAAAGGACGGAAGACATGATTCATGAGGCTTTGGAAGGTGGAGGGGGCATTACACAGGCCAAAGGGCATGACCAAAAACTCATAGTGACCCTCATGAGAGTGAAAGGTAGTCTTGGTTATGTCAGCTTCTTGCATACTTATCTAGTGGTAGCCATAATGCAGATCAAGTTTAGTGAAGTATTGAGCACCACTCAGCTCATCCAAGAGATCATCAATGACAGGAATTGGAAACTTGTCCTTGATGATGAGTTTATTGAGGGCACGAAAGTTGGGACACATGCACCAAGTACCTTCTTTCTTAAGTACCATGACCACAGGGGAAGAATAAGCGTTGGTATTGGGGAAGATAACACCCGCTTGGAGCAATTCCTGCACTATTTTCTCAATTTCATTCTTTTGGGAAAAGGGATGACGATAAGGGCGAACATTGGGAGGAAGACTGTCAGGAACAAGGGGAATGGAATGATCATGAACACCACGAGAAGGAGGAATTCCCTAAGGGGTGGAAAAAATAGCTTGATGTGTGGAAAGGATAGCATGGAGGTCAGGATGCACAGAGGGTGTCTCAACTGATTGAATAGAATGGAGTTGAGAAATAATACCGGAGTGGCCTTTCTTGAGGATATTTTCCATGCGATGGGAACTAATGATCTCAGGAGAACTAGTTGTGAGACCTTGGAATTTATACCTTTGTCCCTCCTATTGGAATTGCATGGTTAATTCCTTAAAATCCATAAGAATGGGACCCAAAGTGCGTAACCATTCAGCACCTAGCACAATGTCACAACCACCCATGTCAATGGAAAACATATGAGATTTCAGTTGCTAATGTCCAATTTGAAGATGAACATTTTCACAACGCCCACCACATTTCATGGACCCACAATTGGCTATCATGATTTGAAAATTATTGACAACATGAATATAGAAATTAGTTTCCTAGGCAATGCGACGATGAATAAAATTGTGGGTGCTACCACTATCAACAAGGATGATGAACTTTCTGTGCTTAATATAGCCAATGAGATTGAGGGTTTGTGGGGCAGAGAATCTAGTGAGGGCATGCAAGGAAATAAGGGGGTCAACTTCAGGTGGTTCAGTAGGATCCTGGGTAGCATCAGGAAGGGAGGGCTCTTCAACAAGGGGAATTTTCACTTCATCTTCAGGAACATCTTTGAAAATGGCCATAAAAAAAATGTGTTCCTTACACTTGTGCCCCAGAAAATATTTTTCATCACAATTATAGCAAAGACCCTTCATTTGGCGTTCAACTATTTCAGCCCTAGTTAGTTTATGTACCTTGAGGGGAGTGATAGGGGGGTTAGGATTAGTCATTCGAGGGAGAGGAACAAAAGAGGGTTTTTTGTTCTGGGAAAAAATAACTTGTTGGGCCGTAGCGTCCAACCAAGTCTGAGGGTGGGCCAAGAGAACCTGGGATCGGATTTCATCCTTGAGGCCACTGATAAATCATTCATAGAAGAATGCATCTGACATGCCCTCTATTTGAAAGGAGAAATGATCAAAAGTAGTGATAAATTCTTCCACTGTGCCTGACTGTTTCAACTTGGTCAAACGACCGAGATAGTGGGTATCAGTATCAAAGCAGACATAGAGCTCTGCAACAAACTAGGTCCAGGAAATATACCCTTGACGTGAATTTTTACGCCATTGCCACCATTTCTAGTGTTCAAGATCTTGATAGAGAACATCATAGTGAAGTTTGACCAACTCATAAGTAATACCATGCATAGAAAAATAATGCTCCATTTGAGTGACCCAACCCGTAGGATCGGAGCCATAAAATTTATTGACCTCTATGTGGGGAAGACGGAGTTCACGATGAAAAGAGTTAGATTGAAAATGCAAAAACTGAGAGGAATCAGTAGCATTTGGTTGGTATGATGAGGAAGGACCCGTAGGGCGGTTCAACAATTGATCGACAGCAGACTAGAGGGTGGTAAATTGGGTTGTGAAGTTGGCTTCCATGGTGTCAAATGTGTGCTCTACTTTTGCAATGCGGGAATTGGTAGAGCCAAT
The DNA here is from genome assembly GCA_009831015.1 of Picea engelmannii. NCBI lineage: Eukaryota > Viridiplantae > Streptophyta > Pinopsida > Pinales > Pinaceae > Picea > Picea engelmannii. The sequence goes on from ML804404.1 coordinate 126,894, forward strand.
CTCAGATGTCACATGTTCGATGGAGGCATGGCCTTGATTGGTGGAATCTTGAAGTTCTTGGTTGTGAGTGGTGGCCATTTGGAGAGGGGAAGTGCGGGTAAGGAAAAAAGGGTGGGTGGGACCACAAAAAGGAACTTATAAGTGATAGGTACCATGACGATGAGTGCGAAAAGGGAAATAAAATGGAATAGGTGGTAAAATAGGGAACCTGGGAAGGAGTCGGGTCCACTGAAACAAAAAGGATTAAAAATGAAGGGTATGGTTGTGATTAGGGAGAAAAGGGGAATCTTGTTGGATCATGTTGTCATTGATTCCAATGGTTTGATTGATTAATGTCAAAGGATTGATGTCAAGTGATTAAATTATTGATTGATGTCAATGGATTGATTGATAGGCTTGATTCATTAATGATTGATAAATAGTGTATATGTATTGTCCTTGATGAGAATGATATATGTCAAGTGGAAACCAATCGATTGAAGATGTTATCATTGATATGATGTATTGATGAAGATGGATCAATGAGTTGTCATTGATACATGATGAAGATGGATTCTTTGATATATGATGCATAGTTTGAATCATTATTTTCTTGTCATGGTACAAATGGATGAACTCCAAAGTGGTCCCCTTATGGTGAAAGCCCTCACGGGAAGAAAATTTGTGGTTGAGTTATGGTTGAGAGAACCCATGCTTGTATGTGGAATAAAGAGAAGAAGGTCAGTGGTTTTGTTGGTGAAACTATTCTAGATGGATAGTGTTTGTCATGCCATTTACGGTGGTATGTGGAATGTCACATAAATCCTCACGGTTTGAGATTTATGGCCCTACGAAGTGGAAGGACCCCCATATGATGGCTTGAAGCCCCATAAGGTCAAAAGAAGTCAAAGTGCCTTAAAATAAGAAATCATTATTTAAATGATAAAGTAAAGTGACAAAGTCAAGGTGGATTATTTAAATAATAAAGAGAAGTGACAAAATCAAGAAGGAATATTTAAATGATAAAGTATTGGAGAACTTTCTATTTATAGAAAGTGGTTAACCCTGAAATAAGAAAAATAGGTTAAGTGACCTAGAGGATGAAAGTATAAATAAGATAGCAATGTTCTCTTGTAAGATATCCTTTTTGTGGGTCAATGGAGATCTTCTTGTGAGATTATCTTTTGGAGTATTGATGGAGATCTTCTTGTGAGAGCATCTTTGGTGTGGATCTCTTGAGCATGATTGAAGATCTATTCTGAGAAAGAGAGCCTGAGGACGATCTCATGGACGCATCAAAGTTTCGAAAATAACAGAGATCTTGATGGCAAAAGTCTCGGAGCTTCAGAAACCCTAGTTTCTAAAGTGTACGTGGGTTGTAATGGGCCAGAGCACGTACATACACGGGCTGTATAGGATAGGGCACGTACATTGGATAAAATCATGGAGATTTGTGTTTGATCTGATGACTGGCAGTTGAAGATTGAAGCAAGTTCTAGATTTGCATTCTATGGTCTCGAATATGTCACTGAGACACTGGTATGGTTACATTATTGAATTGATGGATAGTATTGCTTGTTGTGTTGTGAATCCTCAGGGCATTCTTGGTATGGCTGTTGTGATGTGATTTATGTTGGTTGATGGAGTGAGCAGTACTCATGTGATTGAGTTGTGATATGATTGCTATGATATACTAGGTGTGTATACATGATTGATTTAGCATTCATATTGATTGGTTGTAGAGCATGAGTAAGCTATTGGAAAGCTTAGATGTGTTGTAACTGGCTGGTGGTCAGTTTGGACAGTGGAAGACAGAATAAATTATGCTTGCAGGTTGCAGAGGATCTGAGTATGTGATGAAAAGGATAAACCCTAATAGATTAGAAGGTAGACGTAGGTTGTTGTATATATTGGTCGCGTACATATGCGGGTTGTAGTGAGCCAGAGCGCGTACACACACGGGCTTCACTACTAACAGGTTGCGTAGCTATTGCAGATTGATATATGTTGAGGATTATTGCATCATCTCAGTTGGTGTTGAGGGTGTAGGTTGAGTCTTGCATTATAGAGCTGGTTCTCTTGTAGAGTTGTACTCTATTTAGTGTTGCAGAAAAACCCCAAGGATTGTAGTTCGTAATAAAAATAAAATTGTACATACATCTTGTGTTCTTTGTGTTCCTTGTGGTGATGACTTATTGATGATCTATGTTGTTGATATATGTTGTTGATATATGTTCACATCTAACTGGTTATAAATGACAGCAATGAGTAATGAGTAAAAGTTGAATGTTAACTAATGAGTTTTGTGTAAAAGGGAAGTTTTGGTAAAAAAGATCCCCACACTCGTTCACCCCCTCCCTAAGTGTGGTAGGTGTGTCCAACAATTGGTGTCAGATAAGGCCTTCACTACATGCCTTAACAAGCTTGAAGGAGATCCATAGACACACAAATGGATGATGAAGTTCCAATCCTTGATGAGGAAAACTATTCTACTTGGAGAATAGAGATGAGATTACATTTGAAAACAATGGGAGCAGCGATTTGGAAGGCATCCATTGGTGGATCAATTCCTTTGAAGAACAAGTCAAAGTTTGCAACTCAAAGGGAAGGAAAGAAGAATGATGCATTGGCTCTCAAGACCATTCTTAGTGGACTCTCAAGCCCTATCAAAGAGAACATGGGACAATGCACTTCTTCCAAGGATCTATGGCTAAAGATAGAGGAGACATATCAAAGCAAGAAGGAGAAGGAAGATATTGAAGACCACTCCATCAAGATTATCAAAGGTAAAGAATCGTTAAAAACTCTTGAATGCATTATTTATGAATGTGATCTTGAAAACATTTCAAATGAAGACAAAGAATCAAGTGATGATGTTAGCACAAATGAAGATCTTGAAGACATTTCAAATGAAGGAAAAGAATCATGTGATAATGTTGGCAAAAAGGAAGATCTTGAAGATACTTCAAATAAAGGTAAGGAATCCTCAAAGACCCTTGATTGTAATGATTCAAAATTTGATGATGTTAAATTTTTCTCAAGTGAAGAAGAAGATCTAGAAACAGTTTGTGTAAATTTTGATGGTAGTTATCCCATGGAAAGAATAGAAGAAAATCTATTAGAACTTCAAAAGGAAGTTGAAGAGGGTTTATATAGATATAGCAATGATCATTTTTATACACACTATAACTATCTTTCGGATAACACTAAGAATTTTCTTAGGATAAATGAAAGGCACGTCTTGAAGTTAAAGGAAATGCTCATAGAACAAGAAGAGACCAATAAGACTCAATTAGAAGAAAAGGAAGAAGAGATCACAAGACTAAAGAATGGAAAAGAAGATATGAATGTAGATGATGAGGTTAGCAAAAGTTTTGAAACTATTATCCATCTCAAGACCCAAATTGAAGAAGCCAAAAGGATAGAGGAACTATTGAAGAATCAAATAAAAGAAAAGGAAGAGTCATGTTGTAAGTTAGAAGCTGAAATTGTTGATCTTAGAAAGAAAGTGGAGAAGTCAAATAAATTCTTGAATAGCTCACTAATCTTGGATGAGATCTTGGAAAGTCAAAGATCACCATATGATAAATCAGGTCTTTGATACAAAAAGGAAGCTACACATGTTGAAGAAAGCACCTCAAAGAAGCATGAGGTAAGTCCATCAAATAAGGAAGACAATGTTGCAAAACAACCATCTACACAAGGCAAAGAAAAAACCAAGGAACATATCAAGAGGCTATTCTTGGGACACCAAAGCAAAGGTATGAAAGTATTTTTCATGGGCATTGTTATTCATGTAATGGATATGGTCACAAAGATTTTGAACGTAGATCTTATGAAAGGAGATACAATGGAAGATTTTATAACACCATGAGGTGTTGGAGATGTGATCAAGTAGGACACATTGTTGTTCACTGTAACACCATTAGATGCTACAGTTGTAGTGGATTTGGCCACAAATCCTGGGAGTGCTGGAACACAAGAAGACAGCCCATGATGAGGACTTTGAATAGCATGGCTAGAACAAGGAATGAAGTAAGAAAGGGAGACATATTTGAAAAGATGGATGCTCAGAGCTCAAGTTCTGAGGAGCAGGGACATCTACAGAAGTGGGTGAAGAAGACAGAGCAGCCAGATCAGAATGAAAGATTGAAGGGGCGTTCAAGTGTATTATCCATAGAGGCATATGTGAGTGACATTGTTATCAGTCGTGTACATATGTGGGATGACCTTGAATAGGTAGCATACATATGCGCTCTGTTGTGCAGTAGGCCGCATATATGTGGAATAGCCTTGGGAAAAAGGCAATGCACATGGTTTGCAGCTTGATGTAATGATATAACTCTATGATGCAGGGGCTGACATAGTTTGTTGCAGGTTCTGACACTATTTGTTGCAGGCTTAAATGTTCACCTTTTGGATTATGTAAAATAAAATCTTGAGTGCATGGCACTAACCTATGAGTATGGATTGATGCATTTTTTATGGTTATAACAGTGGAGTTATGGCACCTTGGTCATGTAATGTATCTTGATTGGAAGCTTACTTGTTGAAAAACCTGATGCATGCTCTTGGCTTATGGATGGGATACATATTGGGAACGGAATTGGTGAGTTGATGAGATGATCATGTTGAGGAGTCATGACTTGATCTATTATTGGTACACTTCTAGTACATTGGTAGAGGCACCTACTAGCAGTTTGATTGGCACATTTCTTATGGAGGATTTGGCATACATGTATGGGATTCATCATTTTGTGGTATTGATGCATGGTGATGTTTGGTACACTCATATATGGCATATTCTTGATAATAGTACACCATTGGTATTACTTGATTAGCACAACAATTGGTATTTGTTTGATACATGGTTATGGTACTTGATGGAGACATATCATGAGTGATATGAAACTTGTTTGGCATGTTGGTAGATGCACATGGTTGGCATATTGGTGGATGCACATGGATTGGCATATTGGTAGATGCACATGTTAACATGTTGATAGAGGCATGTGGTTGATACATTCCATGGATGATATATTTTGGTACATTGTATGATGTTGATATACATGGTTGATGTACATGGGTGTTGTGCATTGTGGGCACATTTTGGTACATGATGTACTTGGTTGATATATGATTCTCTATTTTATTGTTGACATATCTTTTGTTTCATAATGTATGGTATGGCACAAGTTTGATGCATAAACAGGTCCAAGGATCATCATAGAGACAATGGTTGATCTATGATCCGGTTGAAGATAGAGGGAGACATACCCTTAGGGGGAGTCATTCTTCTTCCCATGATTCTAGGAGGAGATATTTATCAGATGCATACTTAGAAAAAAGACCTATATTTGAAGAAAGATCATAGAGGCATAATTCCAGGGGGAGCGATGGCCACAAGGGGAGTATGAGAGATGTATCTTTAGCATTACATCAAAGTGATATGCCTTGTTCAAAAGGGGAAATATTGTTCAGAGGAAGATCAAAGGCATTTAGACAGGGGGAGCAGCCCCAAGGAGAGTTCAAGCAGAGGGAGCATCCCCAAGGAGAGAAGACCCTTTGCCATTGATGTCAAAGGGGGAGAAATAGTCACATTGATGTGAATGATGTTTAATGGGGAGAGATAGTCATAAATTATGGGGAAAGATAGTCACATTGATATGATTGATGACTATATATGTAGAGCATGCTTTCTGTACATGTTGACATCAATGACTGGTGTTGACATCAATGTTGGCATTGCCATCAATGTCAAAGGGGGAGATTGTTGGATCATGTTGTCATTGATGCCAATGGTTTGATTGATTAATGTCAAAGGATTGATATCAAGTGATTAAATGATTGATTCATTGATGATTGATAAACAATGTATATGTATTTTCCTTGATGATAATGATAGATTCCAAGTGGAAACCAATCAATTGAAGATATCATCATTGATATGATGCATAGATGAAGATGGATCAATGAGCTGTCATGGATACATGATGAAGATGGATTATTTGATATATGATGCATAGTTTGACTCATTATTTTCTTATCATGGTACAAATGGATGAACTCCAAAGTGGTCCCCTTATGGTGAAAGCCCTCACGGGAAGACGCTTTGCAGTTGAGTTGTGGTTGAGAGAACCCATCATTGTATGTGGAATAAAGAGAAGAATATCAGTGATTTTGTTGGTAAAACTATCCTATATGGATAGTGTTTGTCATGCCATTTCCGGTGGTATGTGGAATGTCACATAACTCCTCACGATTTGAGAGTTATGGCCCTATGAAGTGGAAGGACCCCCATATGATGGCTTGAAGCCCCATAAGGTCAAAAGAAGTCAAAGTGCCTTAAAAGAAGAAATCATTATTTAAATGATAAAGTAAAGTGACAAATTCAAGGTGGATTATTTAAATAATAAAAAGAAGTGACAAAATCAAGAAGGAATATTTAAATGATAAAGTATTGGAGAAATTTCTATTTATGGAAAGTGGTTAACCCTAAAATAAGAAAAATAGGTTAAGTGACCTAGAAATGGGTTAAGTGACCTAGAAATGGGTTAAGTGACCTAGAGGATGAAAGTATAAATAAGATAGCAATGGTCTCTTGTAATATATTATTTTTGTGGATCAATGGAGAGCTTCTTGTGAAATTATCTTTTGGAGTATTGATGGAGAGCTTCTTGTGAGAACATCTTTGGTGTGGATCTCTTGAGCATGATTGAAGATCTATTCTAAGAAAGAGAGCATGAGGAGGATCTCATGGACACATTAAAGTTTCGGCAATATCAGAGATCTTGACGGAAAAAGTCTCAGAGCTTCAGAAACCCTAGTTTATGAGGTGTACGCGGGTTGTAATGGGCCAGGGCGCGTACATACGCGGGCTGTATGAGGATAGGGCGTGTACAGTGGATAAAATCATGGAGATTTGTGTTTGATATAATGACTAGAAGTTGAAGACTTAATCAAGTTCCAGATTTGCATTATATGGGCTCGGATATGTCACTAAGACATTGGTATGGTTACATTATTGTCTTGATGGATAGTATTGTTTGTTGTGTTGTGAATTCTTAGGGCATTCTTGGTATGGCTGTTGTGATGTGATTTATGTTGGTTGATGGAGTGAGCAGTACTCATGTGATTCAGTTGTGATATGATTGCTATGATATACTAGTTTCTTATACATGGTTGAGTTAGCATTCATATTGATTGGTTGTGGAGCATGAGTAAGCTATTGGAAAGCTTAGATGTGTTGTGACTGTATGGTGGTTAGTTTGGACAGTGGAAGACAGAATAAATTATGCTTGCAGGTTGTAGAGGATCTGAGTATGTGATGAAAAGGATAAACCCTAATAGCTCAGAAGGAAGATGTGGGTTGTTGTATATATTGGTCGCATACATACGCGGGCTGTAGTGAGCCAGAGTGCATACACATGCAGGTTGCACTACTAACAGGTCACGTACCTGTTGCAGATTGATATATGTTGAGGATTGTTGCCTCATCTCAATTGGTGCTGAGGGTGTAAGCTGAGTCTTGCATTATAGAGTTGGTGCTCTTGTAGAGTTGTACTCTATTCAGTTTTTGCTGAAAAACCCCAAGGATTGTAGTCTGTAATAAAAAGAAAATTGTACATACATCTTGTTTTATTTGTGTTCTTTGTGTTCCTTGTGGTGATGACTTATTGATGATCTATGTTGCTGATATATGCTACTGATATATGTTCACATATAACTGGTTATAAATGACAGTAATGAGTAATGCTTAAAATTTGAATGTTAACTAATGAGTTTTGTGTAAAAGGGAAGTTTTGGTAAAAAGAGCCTTACACTCATTCACCCCCCCTCTAAGTGTGGTAGGTGTGTCCAACAAATCTAATGGAATAAGTCCCAAATAAGTGTGTCGACAAGACCACTATACTCTTTTTTAATTTTTTTTACTCTTGTGGAGTTATACTCCGGCCTGAAGAATACTGCAATGACAAAATGCCCAAATGCTTAACAGAAAGAAATGTGTAGTAATTTCACAACCAAAATGCAGAAGGCGTAGTTGCGCGGAAATAGATCTAGTTTGTTCTATTTTTTTTGTTTTTGTCCCCAAGGGTAGGATATTCAGGGTTTCTACAGACAAGGGTTTTCCATGTGTTATAGCTCTTCGATATATGTGCAGGGTCCAATAGTAGTACTCGACCCAATCTCTCAGGGAACCAACTAAGTAGGCTAGATCGTTATGTTAGTTGTACTACCCGACTACCTAGGTACTAGAGAGTATCTTCTTGAGTGTTGTTCTCGGTGGCACTATATCAGTCAGATGACTGATCAGTTTATCTATGGAGGGCTTCAGGAAATCTAGGTCGATCCATATACAGGTGTTGTATGATGCGCTACCACTCGAAGGGGTACCAACAGGGGTTACAAGGGTGGCCAACAAATGTGCTCTTAAGTAGCTCTTGTATTTCATGTGTGTATGACTCCCCGACCATGAGTTTATGCATGTAACGACAGATCTATGTAGCTTTAAGACGTCGGAATATGTCTCTACCCTAAAAAAATGTAACCCATAATTTTCTACTAAGGAAGGTGCTCGGATACCACTTGTAGTATTCCAGATATAAAATAGTATGCAGAACAGAAATATTTTAGCCAGAAATAGCATAGAAACAAGGATATAACCAGAATAATACCAAAACAATACCAAAATAATACCAGAATAACACCAGAATGAGCACTTTGATTACCGATAGCAATGTTCACTTGTCTCTTCAAGGGGGAAACCTCGAGCAGAGCAGATCTCTATTACAATAATAGACAAAACTTCTCATACCCTCTATTCCTATTTATACTAAATCTATATATCCAAAAGAACAATCTAGAGGAAGATCCTTCTAGAAGCAGAAGCTTCTATTAGGTCTTCTTACATTTGACTTATTCCTCCTTATTGTCAGGCCTTATTAATATTGACCTTTATTACATGGAAATATATTATTCTACCCACTTGAGGGGTTGGGTAGGTTAGGTCCCTAACAATGCTCAACTAAGAGGATTGGTGTCTCATGCAGGCAAGTGCCTACAAATATTGTAGCTATAGGTTGGTGCCTACATGAATTGTCGAGTTGGTGTTCAGATGAGGAGATTTGTGTCTCCTGCAGGTTGGTGCCTGCAAATATTGTAACAATAGGTTGGTGCCTACACGATTTTATAAATATAAGTTTTGTGGTTTTCTCCCAATTGGGTTTCCATGATAAATGTCTATGCAAATTGGATTGTATTTTTTGTATACATTTCTCATTAATTACTTATGACTAGTGACATGATTTTTTAATTACCTTTATAATTTCTCAGAAAGACAACTAAAAATATTGTGCATTTAATTATCAATTTGGGGCTCGTAAGAAACTTGTGAGTTACCATGCACTGTATGTGCAGGATACACTCCACTCTTCCACTAGTTTTATATGTCATTGTAGTATCAATTATTACATTTGTTTCCAGATTATAAACCATTCTCAAGATCTGGGAAGGTTCTACAAAAATACACACTTGCAGGAATTGAAAGCACACTTTTGCATAAAACTAAATATCATACTTGCAAGAAAGTAAATGTCACACTTGAAGGAAAGTAAATGTCACACTTACAGGAATTGAAATACACTTTTACAGAAAAGTGAATATCACACTTGCAAGAAAGTAAATGTCACTCACAGGAAAGTAAATGTCACACTTGCAAGAAAGAAAATTAATCTAATCTAATCCTCACCAAGATGATTATTGTTTCTACTCGGACCAACAAATGTAGCCATTGTGTTAAGCACAGTTATTCAACAACATAAAATAATGCAACCCAATCAATTATTAGAAACAAATAAATGAATGAAATCTGACGTGAATTCTTAATTGCATGAATATATAAACACAATCCCACATGAGTAATCTAATTTCATGAACAAATTAAATCAAGAAACTAGTTACAGAATTAAATAAAAGAAATCTTGCATGAATAGATAACTACGTAATTAAATTAGTCAACAAGAAATCAAATAAGCTACCTAAACTACATGACACTTTCTTCTATTGGAGTGGGCACTGCCTCCATAGAATAGAGTGTTGATATTATTCTATATCAACATTTACAACATAAATTAATTAAATTAATTAAGATAATCAAAACAAATCAATCTATTACAAATATGCAAAGAAAATAGACGAAATGAATTAATTAAATCACACACTACGAAAATCATAAAACTACATTTAAAATAAAAACTCAACGAAATATTCCATTGTCATTCAGACATTGCTCTATGATTCCTCCCCTGAATAATGGAGAGAGTGCTCTCTTTTATACATAAATTTAAGGGAAACTAGAAATAACAAGTATCTAAATAAACCCACTTATGGATTTAATAAACCCATATTGGTTACAACAATTTCTCAAATAATGAATAGGTTCCAGCGAACAATTAGCAATTAATGAATAACTCCAAGATATTTTGCTAACAATTAGCAAATAATAGATGACTTCAAAGATATTTTGCTAAAAATTAGAAAATAATAGATAACTTCCAAGATCTTTTTCTTAGAAAATAATAAATAACTCCAAGATATTTTTCCCAAGAATTCCAAGATTCATGGTTAGCCACTCAAACTAATATTTTGTATTGGAATTACAAAATTAT
>ML804404.1:144105-162933 GCA_009831015.1 Picea engelmannii
GTCTCTTGTAGATCATCCTTTTTGTGGATCAATGGAGAGCTTCTTGTGGGAATATATTTTGGAGTATTGATGGAGAGCTTCTTGTGAGAGATTCTTGAGCATTTTTGGTGTGGAACACTTGAGAATATTGAAGATCTATAGGTTACTAAGGTAATCAAGTATATCTAAGTCAAAATTCTGAGGAAAGTGAAGAAAAGAAGGCTGAAATGCAAGGAAGAATAAATTCTTTTGATGGTGCTTTCTAAGGTATGTTATTTACAGGTCATCTCACCATTTTCGCTATAACTTTGTTTCTATAATGATTCAGATCCTGAAATTGCTATGAAAGTGATAAAACATATCCAAGTATCTGTGGTTAAAACTCATCTTGTAGTTCATTGTATTTTGGGAGTTACACTCCGTGGAAAATAGGGTTTGTGGCTAGTCCTGAAACTAGTCAAAATCAGGTGTTTCAGGTAAAAACGTCATAACTTCTTCATAACAGATCCAAATTCAGTGAGACAAATTGCGTTGGTTATATTACATTCTATAGTATGCTCTATAATATTTTTAGATCGATTCAACAAATATTTCATGCAAGGCACACTCTACAAGGTCGCTCTCTAGAATAATCCAGAATTCAACAAGGTATGCCATTTTTGCTATACCTCCTTTTCTGAGAGGTTACAAGTAGTGCCACTTGTAAGAATTGCATAAAACACACTGAAGAACATTGTGTATCAGTTTCAAATCTTTATTCAGTACAGGTACAAAGTTATGACTATTTCAAGTTAGGGTTGTTGACTAATCCAAAACTAGTCATGGTTGAGACAAGCAGTTGATGAGTTGGCACATACATAAGGTGTATAGTTGATGATGGTACATATTGATGAGTCATTTTTTATGAGTAGTTGACACATGATTGGTATATACCTGGTACATGGTTGGATGCTCTTGTTTATGGTACAGATTGATATCTGTTGAGGATTGTTGCCTCATCTCAATTGGTTCTGAGAATGTAAGTTGAGTCGTGCATATAGAGTTGGTGCTCTTGTAGAGTTGTACTCTATTCAGTTGTTGCTGAAAAACCCCCGGATTGAAGTCCATAATAAAAAGAAAAATTGTACATACATCTTGTGTTCCTTGTGTTCCTTGTGTTCCTTGTGGAGATGATTTGTTGATGATATATTGTTGATATATGTTGTTGATATGTATTCACATCTAACTGATTATTAATGATAGCAATGAGTAATGAGTAAATGTCGAATGCTAACTAATGAGTTTTGTGTAAGAGGGAAGTTTTGGGAAAAACATCCCCACACTCATTCACCCCCCCCCCTCTAAGTGTGGTAGGTGTGTCCAACAAAAAGATGGTATAAAAAGATTTCATTTCTAAAGCGTGTCAGCTACCCCTAGCCGAAAATGTTGCATGTCCTCATGCAACCAAGTACCTTGTATCAACCAAATTGTAGGGACATTTCTCTTTCTACATTGCATGCCTTTCTTCTATTGTTAACATTTTCATTTTCCTCAAATGTTTTCTATGAGTTGTTGGGACCCATGCTTTAAAATCAATATTAGCATCCCGAAACAATTCTAGTAAATCTTGCAACAAATCTGATGGAGTTGCAGCAAACCTGCATAGGGAGTTTCAATAGATTTGAAAAATTGGTATTTCATGCAAACAATACTCTGGATTAAGGATATTTTTTGCGGTTGTGTTTATCCCAATTTAATGTCTTTTTCCATAGAAAATCATAATAATCTGGTTCATGGTCCTCAAAATATAAGAAAATAAGCTACTACTGGTGAGTTGCAGCAAGAGTGTTACAGGAGTAGCAACAAGCTTTAGCCATTTTCTCTCAAATTAACAACTACTTTTCTTTGAAATTTCGCAAGAATTATTGTCCTATTCTATTGCTTCTCCTCACCAAAAATCATGACCATATGATGCACAAATATCAAGATATAAACAAATCAATTTATGCACATAATATATAAAAAAACCATAGTAACAACAACAATGTTATAATAGGAGTAGAAACAATAAATCATAACTCATGACATCATGATATTTTGTGGCCTGCTACTTGTTCTTGTGTAATAGCAATAGAACTTCCTATTTTTTCTCTTGTGTAATACTAATAGGGCTTTCTTATGCCGAAAAATTATGGTTGTTGTTTACACACTAATAATTGTTGTTGTACATACCAAAAATTGTGTCTTCTTGTGTGACAACATGTAGGAATGGTTTCTACAACAACTTCTTCTACTGTAGGTTCTTGTGGGGTAGCTCATTCTTCTCCAGATGGCAGTGTTTCTTCCCTCCCCCCCTCCCAAAACTAAATCTTTTTGTATGGAAAGGACAATAAAACAATGTTGTCTTCATCTATAGATGGGATATGATTTACTGGAAATTATGTTGCACAAAACCATATTTTAATGTAGTGAACGTGAAAAATGTGTTTCAATCCATGGGAGCCATGTTGATCAATAGCTCTTCACTACTGATAATCAGGTCCACTTAGCCATCAAGTGCAGTCTCTTTGTCGTCATTTATATCTAACACTTTTTCGTTTGGGATGTCATCATTCAACATGCAGAATGTCTCGGTTGGTTCTCAATAATTTCCTTAAAGTAGTAATGTTGGTGTAGGGAATTATTCAACTCCCCTTCAAGCCTTTCCATGGGGAGGAGGGAACATTCCTCTACCATTCCCCTTGCTTGGGAGAGGTTCTTTCCTACCTTCTAGCCCTAATATCTTCATGGGGTGGGGTAGTCCTATGGGTGGCGGATTTCAGTCCATCAGCATGTTGTGTTCTTCTGACATGTTCACGTTATTAGGTGTGTTTAGGAGTAATATATTTACCTCATTTGGAATTACGGAAGGGGGAGACCCCTTCAAATCCCATTGGAATCCCACACAAGGATATTACTCTTCACAAGGGATGTCGTCAAGAGGAAATCCCTTTCTCAGTCAGAACTATCCAATGTAAGGGAGTTTCCCTTCACAACGGATGTCAGTAGGGGGAAACCCTACTTTGTCTTACGTGAACCATATGGGTTGATGTTTTCCTCCATATAACCAAGTCATCAAATTTTTACTCAAAACCTTGGCCCATCTGCAAACTTTTCTTGGAAACATGGTGCTAGTACCAATTACCTAGGTTATTCTTTTCTGGCATGTACCGAACCCAAAAGTTCCAACTCAGATAGTTGGAATTATGGGCCCCCGCTGAGCTTACCTTTTCTGAAAACATTAAATTTTCCTACCTATCAAAACTCATGAATGATCTGGTTTTTCATTATCTAAGTTGGCCTCCAGTCCCCACCACATTTCCTTCTAACATTCCAAAATTCCAAAATTCGAAGCTAAGTCTAGTGAGGATTCGGGTGACCATGTGACAAATTTCCATCTATGGTGTTCATCAAATTATTTAAACGATGATTCCATCTGACTTCGTCTCTTCCAGCATAATCTTATGGGAGTCGCAATGAAATGGTACATTGAACTTGACGGTTCATTATTTCACATGTTTCACAATATGGTCTTGGTTTTCCTCAACCACTTCTAGCTTCCTATCTGGTACAATCTCGGCACAGACCTCCTATTCACACTTAGATAGGACAAAGCCACTCACATATTGGATCATATCCAAGAGTGGCATTGGAGGAAGAGGCTAATAAAATCCAAGGTCCCTCTTAAGTTCTTATTGGAATGGTTCCTCAAGTCCTTATTTCCTTAAATCTCTAAATGTGTATCTACGTCAGGAGTATCCTTTGAAGAAGATGAAATATTTAGGGCCCAACAACTAGATTTAATCTACTCACAATCTAGGATCCTTTACGATATTATACTGGATGCATCATGACCCGGCTTCGATCCTTCGAAAGAGAAGCCCAGACTACGTATCAATGGCATTGTTGGGTCCATAAAAATCACTATCTCAGATATGGTTACAAACCAGATGCAATAGATGACCATTCATCCGTCTACATCTGGTTAAGCCATGGCTTTGACTATTTCTACCATCCATTCATCGGATGTTCACATTGTACAATCGATGGCCCCAAAAGTCACCCAGCAACTCAGAGGGAATAATAAGAAAGGAAAAGATAATAAAGGAGGTGGAAATAACAATAATAAAAATAAAAATCTGATGCAAATGTTGGAAGGGCTAAGAAGGAGAAGAAGAAGGTGAAATTCCCTTGCAAGCTTTCAGTGAGGATTATCTTACTCATCAGTACCCAAATATGGAAGAGGCACAAAACCTTCTAGTCAGCAATAGCATGTTGTGCTGAAGAACCCATTTCCACACAAAAATAACTTGCAGACGGGCTCTTTTGGTGGAAATCGGCAAAGGGGCACCCAAAATGCACCATTGTCAGATGGATCAATGTCGTTCATCAATATGGTGAACCATAAGAAAGTGGAGGAATTTCTTTTCTCTAATAGAACTTGTGATTATGGTAATATTGTGTTGACGTCTAAGGGGAAAGAAACTTAGGATCCTCAGAATTCTCTCCATATAGAGAATCCTGAGAAATAAATAATGCCACACATATTGAAATGTGTGTATAAGCATGTGTCACACAAACCGATTGCTCGATACATGCCCACCTATTCTATTATTGAGGACATGGATCAGACGCCATGTGCGATGTCAGACCTATAGGTGCTACAAAGTTTCCCTTCATAACGAGTTGCATTGTTGTCTGTAATAGGGGTTGATGACTCTTCAAGCCAACTCATTATGAAGTTTGATGCTATATAGGTGAATCCTCATCTTCCCTATCATGTATCCTTCCAAATTAATGGTGTGTATGTCAAACACATTATTGGGAGAATTATTGTTGATGAAGGCGCTTCGACATGCATTATTTCGTTGTATTGAAGGAAATAAATTGGCTCCCCTAATCTTACCCCATATCCTACTCTTTTAACTGCATTCAATGTACGATCATTTATACTGCACAATCTCATTTCCTCTTTTCCTATCCAGTTAGGGGGGAAGACAGTTTTTGTTGAAGTTGAAGTAGTCGACGCTCCACTCGACTATAACCTTTTGTTAGGAAGGAGTTGGAACTATGTGATGACGGTTGTTGTCTCATCAGTTTTTCAAATTTTGTGCTTCCCTCATGAAGAGAGTATAGTAACAATAGACAAGATGTCATTCAATCACTCTAAATCCACAGAAAATTCAGTATCTATGGTCTCATTGATTGAAAAATCTCATATGGAAAATGAGAGTATTGGTGTTGGAATGTATCCTTCACTTATGGGAACCTTCAATTGCTCAGCACCATTTTTGTACATTCGAGCTACCCTAGTTGGCTATAAAATTCAAACCCTTCGGTCCCCGTTGCACGGGTAGGTTCATTTAGAACTACATATTTTGAAGATGTGTGGGTGTTACCATCACTGTGTGAATTGGTGGAAGGTCTTTTGCATGTCAGGATGGCCATGCTATTTTTTATAACAGTGATCGCTTATCTAGCAATCTAGCAGGCTGCTGCAGAATTTGATCCTACGAGGATCAGTTTCCAAATCCCATTTAGGCTTAGAATTATTCTACTTCTCTCCATTTCCTTAACATTGTCTTGCCTTCTGACAAAGCTATTATAGAGGCGATGACACATCCAAAATGACCATGGGAGGATCTGCATCATCGATCATATTTCCTTGTAGATATCAATTGAGTCGAAAGAAGAGAGTTCTGATTAGTTGTGAGTGGATGTGTCAATTAATGTGTGAATCCCTTAGCAAAGCACGATGTTTATGTTGAGGGGAACATGGCTAATATATCAAATAATATTCCAATCAACATCTCTAAAACCCCTAGCATCGTAGAAAATGTTTTTATCGGTGAGGATTGTTCTTCTCAAGAGATATGTACATATACCTCTTTATTTAAATAGTTCCATGATATTTTTTCCTAGTCCTATGAGGAATGTCAGGCATTGACCCCCGCATTGTTGAACATGAGATTCATACTTACAAAAATGCTAAGCATGTTACCGATAAATCCTAGGAAGGAAGAAACTATAAAGGATGAAGTAGAAAAGTTTCTTAAGGAAGGTTTAATTACCTAGTTCCTCTTACTGAATGGGTGTCAAACCATGTTTCGATAGATAAAAAGAAAGGAACTATATGCATTTGTATGGATTTCCACGATCTGAACAAAGCTTGTTCAAAGGAAAATTTCCCCGCACCTTTCATTGACCATATCATCAATGAGTGTGTGGGAAGAAAAATTGTTTCCTTTATGGATGGATTTTCTAGGTATAATAATATTCATATCCAGCCCGAGGATCAGCATAAGACAACGTTCATATGTCCTTGGGGGAGTTTTGTGTATAGGAATATTCAATTTGGCCTCAAAAATTTTGGAATTGCGTTCCAATAGGCCATGTCATTCACTTTCCATGATTTGAACCACAATTTCGAAGTGTATTCAAATGACCTCATTGCTCCCTCTCGCAAGAGGGTAGATGATCCAACACATCTTAGGCTTATCTTCTAAAGATGTTGTTATTATCGTATTCAGTTAAATATGAACAAGTGCATCTTCTGCGTTGTTTTGGGGCGACTATTGGGTTTTATCATATCCAACAAATGGATCATGGCTGGTTCATTAAAGGTTTAGGAATTAGTTCAATTTCCTCCCCCGCGAAATATTCATCAGTTACAAAGTCTTCAAGGGAAGGATAATTTCCTTCTACGCTTCATAGAAAACTATGCTGACATCACCAAGGGATTTATGCGTTTGTTGAAAAAAAGGGTTCCCTTTGTTTGGGGATGAGTTCATGTAATGAGATTTTGATGCACTTAAGAATGTTCTCATTTATGCCCCTCTAGTCAATCCTATGGACTATAGCAGGGATTTCTTATTATATATTGCAGCAGCATAATCCACAGTCAGCATGGTATTGGTTCAGGAAGATGATAGCACACAAGAGAAGGCAATCTATTATCTCAATCATGGTATGATTGGGCTTGAACTAAATTATTCGCATGTCGAGAAGCTAGCATTGGTAGATGTTCACACTATCCATAGATTGTGACGTTACATCTTACTATGGAAAACCATTGTAGTTGTGGATGTTAATTCATTTCAATATGTCCTCACATGGTGTATAATTAGGGGAAAATACAATAAGTGGATTGTCATTCTACAAGAATTTGACTTGGAGTTCATTTTGACCAAGTCCAAAAATTCATTGGTTTTCATCGAGTCAATGTCAGAGTTTCCCCAAGAGGATGAGGAAACTATAATTACATACTCATTTTCAAATGATCATCTCTTCCTTATCACTTCTATAAATCCTTGGTATGGAGATATTCTAGTATACCTCCAAACTCTAAAGGTTTTTTTGCATCATTCACAGGATGATCGACGTCGAATTTGCCATTAGGTGAAGAATTACCTCATTATTGGCAACAATTTGTATCATTGTGGGGTCGATTCAATTCTTCATCACTACTTGACCCATGAGGAAGAAGAGTTTGTACTTAATGATTGTCATAGTGGAGCATGTGGAAGTCATCTATCTTGGAAAAATATTGCACGTTGGGTACTTTTGGCCAACGATCTTTAAGGATTTGTTGAGGCGGTCAAAAGGTGTCATCCTTGCCATATTTTTCTCAAAAAATGTGCATGCATCCTGCTCTGTTATTTCCCATCATCACCGTTGGTCCTTTCATGAAGTGGGGAATTGATTTCACCAAATGCCACTCACCTTCGGCTAGGAGTCATTGTTATATCATAGTGGCCATCGACTACTTTATAAAGTGGGCGAAGGCCATGCCTACTTTTGCGAACAATTGTGAGACAACAATGTTGTTTCTATTCAATCAGGTTATCGCCAGGTTCAAAGTTTCGAGAGAGATTGTCATGGACCATGGCATCCATTTTCAGAACCGAATGATGTCATAGTTAGCATCTAAATTGGGGTTCAAGCAGGAGCATTTGTCTCCATATCCATAAGCAAATGGTCAGGTAGAAGTTGTAAACAAGTCTCTCAAGACCATACTTCAATGTACTATCAATAAGAATAAATCTAATTGGAATTTGATGCTTTATCTGGCATAATGGGAATATCAAACCTCGGTCAAGAATGCCATGGGATTCTCTCCTTTCCAACTTGTTCATGGGGTGGAATCGGTCATACCTACCAAATGTGAAATTCCTTCATTAAAGATCATGATTGAGATTCTTCCTAGCATGACAGATTTAGAAGCGTGTCTCATACATTTAGAGTAGTTGGATGAGCAACGCCATGATACTGCTACAGAAAACAAGAATCAAAAAAAACATTTCAAGTCTCAGTATGACAAGTTTGCATTCCCAAGGGTCTTTTTCGAGGGTGACCTGGTTCTAGTTTATGATCAAAACAAGGAAGCATTAGAGGCAAGCAAGTTTAATCCAATGTGGCATGGTCCTTACATTGTGAGGCATGCCCTTCGGAAGGGAGCCTATTAATTATCTGATTATGAGGGTAATGTGCTTCCAGGTCCCAAAAATTATCTCTACCTCAAGAGGTACTATGCTTGAGCCTCGTTGCTCTGGTGTTTTCCCATTGTAATTATTGTACATTGATAGTATTGTTTTCTCTCTTTTTGTTATCGGTTGCTTATAGTGTTTCTACTTGATTAGAAGATGTATTTGGAGTCTTCATTCCATCTTGGGTTCGAAAATAGCACAAGTCATCACACTCGTAAACTCACTTCTGCCACATGGATGGTTTATTCACCTTAGGTCCAAGTGGTTGTATCTGAAGGTGCTTGTCCAGGTCCAACGATGAATAATGTGAATGTGTATAGCACCAAGATCAAACTCCTAAGATATGATATTGTGCATGGTATCTCATCTTTAGAGGTTCTCTTATATTCCCAGTTGGTGGTGTCATATCTAAATGTTCAATACCATGTGCATGATCCTACACTGCTTTGATGATTCCTATGGGTACGTCTTCTAGAACGACATTTTAGTTATATTACTTACAATCATGTTTCTAGAAGTGAAAATTCTATATTTGATGCATACGCTAACTATGTATTAGGTTGGAATTTGTCACACATATAAAGTTAGAATCACACACAAAATTTCTATAACACATTTATAACAAGGAAAAAACAGATATGTATATATTATTTCCATGTCCATTAAGTAGAAAATATGGATTATAAGTTACAAAATCTAGGCCTCTAGCCCTGAATTTCCATCTCTATATGTCGGTACAAAAAATATGATATTTTATCTATGTTGAGGACCCATCCCCACATGTGAGTCTTTATAAAACACTACGGTGTTGGTCAAACGCTTGAACAGCTATACCCAGGCTCATGGTACACCTTCATGTTACATATGCTCTGGCAAGTCCTCGGTCTCGATCATGGGAATCTGCTGAGTGAGGCGCTCCTAATTTCTCTGGACATTTTTCAAATTTCTCTCCATCTATGTGGCATCTTCTCCTGACTTTGCTTCACCACGTGCTCTATGTTGGTGATGAGGGTACCCCTCTAGCCTCTTCGGTCCGATATCTACACATTCGTAACATTTTTTTAGCTTTAATCCATGCCAAAAATATTATTGGGTAGTCTCCCACCTCCCATGTGATGTATCAAGGTGGACCATTGCAGTAAACATGGGTACTCAATTCTATGGGGTTCCATATAGACTCATGGGATCATGGCGAGTACCATCTTAAGAAAAAGCAGCACAAGATGTTTTTGTATATCAATTTCTTCATCTTTCCATTTGTGCACTTTGTGATTTGGATATTCATACTCTACAGTAAATATGTGCTCCAATCATATATAATTGGACGCAAACATTCAGCAGCATAAAACATATGTGGCCTCATTTGTTGGTGCAAAGAGGTTGATCCAACAATCTTGTTAATGTTTTGCAAGATGACCTTCAGACTCAGGCCCTCTATGTTACAAATCGGGACTTGACTTCCGACTCGTTGTGTCATAGGGGTGCAATAGAAGGCTATGTAATCCTCTATGGTCATCCCAATACCTCCTCGGGTCCCGAGGTTGACTAATTCACGTTGTCTAGATAAAATTGTAATGAAGTAAATTTCATCTGCCACTATGGTAAGAGATTGACCATCCATCATAAACGCATCCACGTCTAGTTTCTAGTAACTAATCAGGAGGTTCCAGAATATTTTCTACACCAACATATTTGGGCATTCATAAAATTTCCTCAACCTGCATTGTCGAAGAGCCTCTAATACCTATAGATTGTTTGTCATCTATTGTTCAATGTCTTCATGTTCTCTATCCCTCCACTCAATAACCATTTTGGAGCCCTGCAAAACAAAAAAAGATAAGTTAATTCTCTTTTTTCAAGGATTGTGTACATATACGCGCATATATATTATGGCAGTTGTGTATATACGTGGCTTCCATTAAGAATATATGTGTATATGGTAGGGTATATGTGCCATGTACTAAAGCAAGGTGTGTATGAGCCCGCCCATTTTGTAAATTGAAAATGCTAAAAAATAAATTGCAGAAAAGGAAAAAATCTTGGATAGAAATGAAGAGGGTTGAGAGATTGTTTACCTGGTTTTGGTGACGAGGAATTATGAAAACTATAGCTCCATTTATGGTCTTCAGAATTTCATAAGGTTTTCCTACTAAAATTGCCTAATTTGGTAAAAACTAAAATACAATGTTTTGGGTTAAGTTTTTCTTATTAAAAATATTTTTTACCCACTTTTCAATCATTTTTACTATTTTTAGCTTTAAAAAACTTAAATGAACTAGAATTATTGTACGAGGTGATGGTTTGAGTTGATATTGTGCAGGGAAGATATTTAGAATGGATTTGTGTATCCACTGGTCAAATTTTTTTGACTCGTTAAGGAAATGTTCCCATCACTGGCATATAGGGTAGTAACTTTCCACCTTGCATTTTGCATTATCAGTGACTTATTATACACTTTCCTTAGGGTCAACCCCACTTACTAGTGACACAAGCCTTTCCAACTGATTTTAAGTGTCATTCAGTTCATGGTAGAGCCTACCATCATGGGCATCCTAGTTAGCACCTACTTTGCCTTTTGGTGCCCATGCTGAAACTTTTCTTAGGCTTGGGAGTCTTGTTAGTCTCACAATGAAATTGCATTGAAACCACATATTCTTCTCGATCTTATTCTGACTATTTTTCCATGGGACTCCCATACTTATGTGTTGATTTGTAATATTGCATTGCACTCGACTCCTTGTGCTTTTGAGCCTAATGTTAGTTTCATCTTGCTATTGCTCAACCATTTTCTTATGCATTCTCATCAGTTGTTATCCTTGCAATTTTTTCCTTTGCAATTTGATACCTATACCCTAGGAGGAAAAATCCCCTCGAGTGTCCATATCCTACACATGCTTCCTTGCATTGAGCATTAGTATGTTTTGTGTGCCTAGAACTAGTTTTCGTTCTCGCGACACTCATTTCCTCCATGTATTTTAGCATTATTTTATTCTTTTTCAGGATTTCCAATGTGAAAAAGACAAAAAAATAAAAAAATAATGTGGGAATGAGTCTTCTTTACCATTATTAGCAGCAGTCGAGTCACCTTTGAATAAAGCACAAATTTTTGAGTTTATTCTCAACAATTTGGGTTAGTATGACTTTAGGAAACTGAACCAGTTACATATAGTTGTTACTCCTCTAGAAGGTTATTATTCCAGTCACTATGAAGAGTCTATCATTTCTTCCTGCATCATAGACTTATGTCAATGTTCATTTCCAGTTCATGTGTTATATACAAATAATAATAAGTAAGATAATAAATAACAAATAAATTATAAATTATAAATTAACTAAAATTCATGACCAAAGGTCACGTCTCTATTAAAAGCATAGAGGCCATTATATAAATGGGCCCCCGTCATTGTAATAAGCATCATTTTTTACATTCATTATTAATTATATACATTTATATCTATCTTGTGAACTCTTATCTTTTTCGGTGTCTATGCTACATTGGTATCAGAGCGGTTCGCCCTACGTTGTTTTTTTTCCTTTCCTCCACAACTCCATTAACCATATCTACCACCGTCCCTCTATCTCATATCACAGCCTACCTCGTTCCCACACTCTGTCCCTTCTCGTGCCCACACTATGCCTCTATCCATTTTGTTTTTGTGCCTCAATTGTCCCTTACCCGCATCATTCCCTTCTCTATCCATACCCTGATACACCCTGATAGTCTTGTTAGCCTTGTTTCTTTGGCGTTTTCCATCCATCTACCCTGAAAATCCTTTCAACCATGTCCTCTATCCATATGTTGCATCCACCCCTGTTGGTCACATCTTATCATGTGCCGCAATTTTTTTTTACTGCACGCGTTTTTCCTTGTCCATACCCCTGACATCCGTCGACAGCCATGTCCCCCTGATCATTGCAGATTATCCACTTCATCTGTACGGTCGTACGATTCCACAAAATCCACACTCTTTTTTTTTAAACAAAAAAATAATTAATTTATAAAGTATTAATTTTTTATAAAAATAAATTAAAAAAAGGGCATCTATCAACTCCAGTCAAAATTACAAAGAAGTATTCACCTCCAAATACCGAGAATGTGTCATAATTAAAGAACCAAATCAAAAAAATAGACCAAGAATCTAAAAACACTTGAAAATCACTCGAAAAGGCAATACGAAAAACTCATGATGAGCTAAGAGAAGAAATAAGGATCAACAATGAGGCACTCAGATAAGAATTAACCCATAATCTTAAAGAAAAAATTTCAGCGAAAGTCGGAATCGAATTGTGACAAAGCATAGATAATCTAAAACAAGATCTTAAAGATGATATTTTTCAAGAGATCGGGGTTAACCTACAACAAGGTTTGGTAAACTTAAAAGGAGAAATAAAAGATTATTTGCAGCAAATCCTAGTCGTGATAACACAACATCAGGAAGAAAAGCATAATGAGCTTTTAAATCTTATAAAAATCCAAGGACACCGACAAGCCACCCAACCACATCCAAGTGACTCAAGCACATCTAACACATCACCACCACTGCCACCACCAGCTCCCTACAATTCAATATCAAATCCCCAACCTATATCACAGTATCAATCCTTAATGATTTATCCTCCTTAAGCCAAAATAGAACTCTCAAAATACAATGGAGGTGATAACCAATGTGTGACATGGTTTAACAAAACTGAAGAATATTCCCATATACATAATATTACAACCGAAGAAGAAAAGGTTAAATATGTGTCCATGTACCTCGAAGGCACTACATACAATTGGTACCTATGGTGGAAAGGAAGAATCCAGTCATACAATTGGAATTCTTTCAAAAACGATTTTGTTTTAAGATTATAGGGCATCTCTGGAAAAAAAAAATTCTCAAAACTCACCAGGTTACAGCAAAAAGGCAGCGTAGATGAATTTACACA
Organism: Picea engelmannii; assembly: GCA_009831015.1. Taxonomy (NCBI): domain Eukaryota; kingdom Viridiplantae; phylum Streptophyta; class Pinopsida; order Pinales; family Pinaceae; genus Picea; species Picea engelmannii. The sequence goes on from ML804404.1 coordinate 157,518, forward strand.
CCAATGGGAATCCATTTCCACCAAAGTGTTTGGATTATCTGATAATAAATTACTTCAGTTTTACATAGGTGGTCTCAATCCACATATCCAAGATGCGTTAAAATCGCATGAGGTTACAACTTTTGAAATAGCAAGACACAAGCCAAAAGTAGCAGAAGAAAAAGTAGAGGGGCAATCAAGATTCAGCAAGTTTTATTCAAGAAGGAACATACCTCAGACCACAAACACAGAAATTGAAAAATATATACCACCCAACCTACGAGAAGATAAAATAAGAAGTTTGGATACCCAAAGAATAAAATAAGGAAAATGTAAATGTTGTGGAGAGAAATGGCACCCAAGACACAAGTGTCGGATAGAAGAGAATTCAAAAAAATTATATACTTGTGAAGAAGAAAACAATGATGAGTCAGATTCAGAAGAATCAATAAATGAAGAAATGGAAAATATCCAAAATGACATGTTAAACCTCATGGGAAACAACACACCAAGAATATCACTTGCAACCATCAAAGGCATTATCCAACCACAAACTCTCAAATTAAAAGAACACATCAAGAATGATAATGTCACAGTATTAATCAACACGGCAAGTACCCACAATTTTATTGACATCAATGTTACAAGGAACCTCAAACTATTTGTATATCTAGTTCCAGACATGAAGGTAATGGTTGCAAATGGTAAAAAAATGAAAATGTAGGAAAATTCCATAAGGTGAAACTCCAAATTCAAGATTTCAATTTGGAATCAGAACTCTACACCGTACCCCTGGGAGGAGTAGACGTGGTTTTTAGGAGTCCAATGGTTACAAACCTTAGGTACATACTTAGCCAATCACCAAGATAATTTCATAAAATTCAAGTGGCAAGGACAAAGGTATAAATTATATGGTTTTCAACCTCCCAAAACACAAGTTGTATCATCTCAACAGATGGAAAAGATTATCTGAAAAGGAGCAACTGCCTATTTTATCCAACACCACCAAATGGAAACACAAGAATCAGAACATGATGACTCCAAAACTCCATAAATCCAAGATCTAATTCAAAAACACAAGAAGGTATTTCAAGACGTTCCCATGGAATTACCACCACAAAGAAGAATTGAACATATAATTGAAGTTAAACCAAGATCAAGTCCATTCAAGTTTAGACCATACAGATACCCCCATCATCATAAAACAAAAATAGAAATATTAGTCCAAGACCTATTAAAATGTTGTGTTATCACAAAAAGTAGAAGTCCATATGCAGCTCCAGTTGTATTAGTATGAAAGAAAGATGGATCTTTCAGATTATGTATAGATTATCGAGGGTTAAACAAGATAACAATCAAGAATAAATTCCCCATTCCTTTCATCGATGAAATGTTGGACAAACTTCATGGAGCCATATTTTTTTCAAAACTTGATTTGAGATCTGGATACTACCATATTAGAGTAAGATTAGAATATGTAACCAAGACCGCCTTCCAGACACATGAAGGACACTACGAATTCAAGGTGATACCTTTTGGGCTAATTAATGCCCCTTCTACCTTCCAAACAGCTATGAATGAACTATTTCATCCACCCCTGAGAAAAATATGTCTTAGTCTTCTTTGATGACATCCTGGTGTACAACAAAACATGGAAGGAATACATCAATCATTTGGGACAAGTATTATCTCTTCTAGAAAAAAAATCAATTCTATGCAAAAATGTCAAAATGTACATTTGGAAAGGAGGAAGTAGAGTATATCGGTCACATTATATCCAAAAATGGATTCAAGGTAGACCCAGAGAAAATCAAAGAAATTACAGAATGGCCTAGGCCAAAAAGCATCTATAAGTTAAGAGGATTTCTAGGCTTAGCGGGATACTATTGAAGATTCGTCAAAAACTATTCTCATCTAATTTCCCCCATAATAAATCTCCTAAATAAAAACTCCTTTCAATGGAATGAATAATCTAAAAAGTGTTTTGAAAATTTAAATAAAATTATGTTCACAACCCCCGTGTTAGCTACACCTGACTTTTTGAAACCCTTTATAATTGAATGTGATGCCTCAAGTTTTGGGATCGGAGCAGTCTTGATACAAGATGGACACCCAATAGCATTTGAAAGTAGGAAACTAAAAAAAAGGAATTCTTATAGTCCACATACAACAAATAAATGCTTTTCATCATGCATGCGTTAACAAAGTGGCGACAATATCTCTTGGGAAGCAAGTTCTTGATACGTACAGATCATAATAGTCTACAATACTTGTTACAACAAAAAAAATTGTCCATTGAACATCATAAATGGATAGAGAAAATTGCCACATTTTATATGGATATATTACATAAGAGAGGAAAAGACAACATAGTGGTTGATGCTCTCTCGGGAAAAGATGAAGAAGCACAAGTTTTTTCAGTATCAATAGCAATTTTGGAATGGTTGAATGAAATCCAAACTAAGTATGCCAAAATCCCAGAGACATGTTCCATAATCAATGATTTAAACCAATACCCCAAGTTTAAATGGAAGAATGACATCTTATGGTATAAGGGAAGAATTTATTTGAATACCAATTCAAAATTTAAATCCAAGGTACTTCAAGAATCCCATGATTGTCTGGCCACAGGTCACATTGACTTTTTCAAAACATATTATAATTTTCTTCAATCATTTTTTTGGAAAGGGATGAGTGCATATATTCAAAAATATGTAGCAGAATATGACCTTTGTCAAAGAAACAAGAGTGAAAATATATTAACACCCGGGTTACTCCATCCGTTACATATTCCCAACCAAAAATGGGAAGAAATTTCGTTGAATTTCATTGAAGGATTACCCATATCATAAGGGAAATATAAAATATTAGTGGTAGTAGACAAACTAACCAAGTATGCACTTTTTATGGGAGTAAGGAAAATAGACTCCGCAAAAAAAATAGTTGAAGTCTTATGTAAAAACATTTATAAGTTACATGGGTTCCCCAAAGTTATCATCGGTGATAGAGATTCCAAGTTTAAAGGAAAAATTTGGAGAGAGTTTTGCAAAAAAATCGGGACCTCTCTTAATATGAGCTCGGCTTACCATCCTAAAACAGATGGTCAAAAAAATTTTGTCAACAAATGCTTAGAAACCTACCTTTGTTTCTTTGTCACTGACAAGCAAAAAAAACGGCTCCAATGGTTGCACCTCGCTTAATGGTGGTATAACTCCACATATCACACATCGGCCAAAATGACACTATTTCAAGATCTTTATGGATATCAACCACCATCTTAGAAAGAGTTAGCCACAAATAAATAAATAAAATTTGAATCAGTAAAAGATCATTTAGACGAAAGTCAAAAAATTGTTCAAATACTCAAGGAAAACTTAGCAGATGCAAGAAACAAAATGAAGCAACAAGTTGACCAACACCGAACAAAAAGAGAATTCAAAGTTGGAGAATGGCTATTTGTAAGACTTCAACCCTACAAACAGTTATCTCTTAAACACCAAGGAAAGAATAAATTGGCTCCAAAGTTTTATGGACCATATCAAATTAACAAAAAAAATAGTCATGTAGCTTATGGGTTGGAATTACCAGATAAAATTCATATCCACAACGTTTTTCATGTATCGTGTCTAAAAAGAAACTTGGGGAAACACCAAAAGATGCATACATTTCTCCCTATGTTGGATGAAGAAGGAAGAATCATTTTAGAACCAGAATCCATTATTTCCACCAGAGAAAAGAAGTTGCGCTCTCGGGTAATCAAGGAATATCTTATTAAATGGAAAAACCTTCAAGAAGAAGATGCAGCATGGGAGTCAAAGCACTTTCTCCAGTTACACCCGTCGTTACCATTTCTTTGAGGACAAAGCAAAATTTCAAGGAGAGAGCAATGTTATATATAAATAATAATAAGTAAGATAATAAATTATAAATTAACTAAAAGTCATGACCAAAAATCATGACTCTATTAAAGTCACAGAGGCCATTATATAAATGGTCCCCCATCATTGTAAGCATCATTTTTTACATTCATTATTCATTATATACATTTATATCTATCTTGTAAACTCTTATCTTTTCCAGTGTCTACGCTACATCATGTTTCCTAAGCCACATATTGTGTAGTGTTCTTGTTCAGAGGAAGTTTTAGTCCGTGTCGTCCATTCTGCAGAATTCTTGACATTGCAAGTTGGCCTTCCCATATGTCAATTACATATCAGAATTAAAAGTGTCTTTGTTTTATACTTGTGCTGGTATGGAGGGTCTCCATTGACTTCCTACTGGCGGGTTCAACTCTTATCGACTATGACACCTTTCTCTGAGAGTTTGGTCTAGAGTCACACCCTAACCTTATTTAGTTCATTGATAGGTGGTCTTGTGCTCAACATATGGCATTCCATCATTGGTCGCTTCCTAAGTGGTTTCCCTTTTGTTCAATTGCAATAACATTATTCACACATTGGGATTTTTGTAGTACCTTGGATTCCATTTGTCCCCATTGGTGGTTTCCTCACCTTTGTCAGCAGTCTTAATCATTGGTTTTTATTCAGAGAGTCTCTTTCATGCACTATTTACATATGTTGCATGCGGGAGATGTACTTCATGGTGTTCCTTTCAATATTTCGTCCAAGTCCTTCCAAATATTTTTCCTTTTTCTACTCCTCATGTTGGTTGATGGGGGATGCCTTAATTCCCTCCTTCCAATGGATCTCTTCCTATCGACTTCAACACATCCTGCTCTAAGATAGGGATCTAGAGTCATTATTAGTACCTCGAAGATTGCAGTCACCAATGGAAGGTTCCCTCGCTATTGATAGTGGGAATACATCAATGCCCCATGATTAATAAATTCTACTAGGTGTTATGCAACACGTATATACGCGGGTTTATCCAAGGAAATCCACTTACATGCTAATAAATGCTTAAAAAATTATGTGTTTTCCTAATTAAATGTTGAGTTATGGGTTTGGTTAGTTTCCTAACTCAGTTTACCTGTACTCAATTGTCTCTAACCAACTAGAGACGACATAAATAGAGAATCTGGTCCAAAGAGAAAGGTAACGATTCATTGCATACCAAAGAAAACATCCATTTGGCTACATTTTCCATGTCTGTAAGCCCATATGCATCCCAACCTATGTTGGTTATTGACCCGAAAACCCTTTTTTCTAGCCTTCTTTTATCTCCTTCTTATCTGGCTAGGAGATTCCCTTATATCCTCCTTAAGTCTGTTGGAATACTGGTATGGGGGGTGAATCAGTATGAGAACTTTTACCACTTTTAGCCACAATATATAAACTTCAATATTATCAGCAATATATCATCAATGTATCATCTATGATTGCATTCAATATATCATGAGCATATAAACATAAGCAACATCACATCAAATACACAGTACACCAAAATTTACAGGGAAACCCAAATGGGAGAAAACCAC
>ML804404.1:172542-196662 GCA_009831015.1 Picea engelmannii
TTCTTACAACGTGACACGACTAGAGCTCCTCCAACATTTTAAGACTTACCTCAACAATGGATTGGCCAACAAAGGAGGTCGCACATTCCTTATTGATACACCCAATATCGGAGCTAATCTCTTGATCTTCATCGATACATACCAGAGAAGTTCATGCTTTCTTTACCGATACAAGAATTCATGCTTTTCTTTCCGATATAGAGACAAGACCCTACCAAACTTCCTTTTGTATTTTGACCATAACTTTTGACTCCGATACTCGTTTCAGGCGTTTCTTATACCGCTGGAAAGGTATTTTTGAGACATATAACTTCACATTTATATGATTTGAGAAATTCGTCACCAATCATTCACATTTTTTAGGATTAATATTTGGCACATGGTCGACAACCCCAAAGAACATAAATTATCCTTCTTGACCAAGAGAAAAGGAACCAGGAACTAAACTTAGGGAAGCATATACAAACTCTCATTGAGTTAATTTTCCAGTTTTGTAGTTTCAAATGTGTGGTTTTGAAAATTTATTTCAAGGCTGTTATGTGGTCACTCATCTATCGTGTGTTGAATAATGCCAGGTACCCATACCGAAAGAAGGTCATATTCCGCAACCCTGATAGGAAGAATGTGAGGAAAACAATCCATGAAGGAACCACTGCCACACATCAAGGAAATCCTTCTAGTGTGTAGTAGTACCCTTGGAAGTGTGATCTACAACTAAGGATGATAAAGCAGTAGCAACAAAAACAATTGTTGTAGCAACACATGAGCAACGAAATGGAATCAAACAACAAAAGTATTTTCTTCTAAAAATTCCCACTATGTCCTCTACAATGCAATCCTAAGGCAAATATTTTATGCCTTATGGTAGGATGGGTGTGTTTCAATTTCCCACCCATCCAATCCTCATTGTTTCCATTACTAATTTTTTATGCTAACCATTTGGAAAATAATGGAAGGATTTGGGTTTCTTTTGTTGCATAAAACCCTAATTCAAGCTTGTCAAAGCCTCCACATCTAAAAATGCACACTCACACATAAGAAATACATGTTTTGCTTTTAAACTCTATTTTTTTCCCTTGTGCAAAATGCACACCAGGCTTTACAAAAATGCATGCCTAGGTCTTAAAACACCTCCAATTTGAGTGATTCAAGTTGTTGAGGGTGTCTTAGACAATTTACACATGTGTACATATTTTTATTTTCATTTTCAAACATAATGTAAAAGAGGAAAAATCTGCCTTGTAAATTGAAAGACCAAAACAATAGAAAGTGACTGAATAGAAATGTATGCCCATGCTTCTATATTGCTCCAAATTTAGTTATAAGAGATTTTGGGTTAATATAATAGCATTATAAATCTATCTGTAATACCCTAAGTTCAGTTTCAAATGAAATAGGACTTCTACCTTGAACCAAGATTGAAGACTTTCTATAAAATGGAGGGTAAAACTATCTTTCTGTAAAATACATGCCCAAGACTCATATGACCTCCAAATTGAGTGATTCAAATTGTGGAGTTTGTATTTTATCATTTTACATATTGTAATACATTTAGTTTTTCATTTTCAAACCAAAGACCATCTTCTATGCATAGAGGTTAAAAACTTTCGTGTAAATGCAAAAAAATGCATAAAGGGAAAAATGCATAAAAAAGTATGAAAACAGGGCATGATGAAAAATGCACGCCCTGCCAAGAAAAATACATGGATGGTGTTGGTAATTTACATGCTAAAGGTTACAGGATTGTGGATATGCTGTAAAACCTAAAGACTGTATACTAGGGTGATATCTCAAGTTTTTCCCCTTTCCCCAATTTCAACAATATTGGATTTTGACACAGTGAGAAAGATTGGAGGATGCATGCCAAGCATTTAACAAAAATGTTTACAAATGTTGGAAGGATGTTCCCCAACTATTTGATGAAATGGAAACCATAAAATTGTTTCCCTTTCCTATAATTCCTCTCACATGGGGTCATAGCTCCTTTTCCTCTCTATTATGCGTATTATGTTTTTTGGCTTATAGAAATAAATGTACATATGTGAAATTGGTTGTATATATTCATATATTGTACTTATATTGCTTTATTGGATTTTGTTGTAACAATTAATTAAAATTCCATATAACATTACTCCAGAGGAAAATGATAGGATGCTTCTTTTATAGCCTTAATTTCCACCCTACAGGCTAGGAGGGAATCCATAAGAGGATATAATCCAAAATGCACATTTTGCCTAAGATTCCCTCCCTTGCCCAAGACTTTCCTTTGTTATATATCTCTTCTGAGGAGGCTTGGGAGAGATTTTGGATATTCTAGAGACCACTAGAGACTCAAATGTTGTGAGTTCTTAGGTCCTTGACATGAAGATACAACTTATCCATTTGCTTATCTCCTTGTAACTCCTCGAACCTAGAAGTTTGAGGGGTCATTGCTTGTTGAACACTGTTGTAATGCGAGGGTCATCGCTTGTTGTCCCCTGGGTCCAACGATGACCTCCAAAAAGGTTTTATTTGTGAGTCTCTAGTGGTTCCTCTTATTTTTACCTCAATATGTAACTTGAGAATATTCAAGAGTAATGTTATGTTGTTCATTTGCAGACGTGCTTGACCTGTCCATCATAGCCAGAAGTTAGAGAGCCTAGCCTGACCAAGAAGTTGAAGGGAGAAGGAAGGAGCAAGGAGTCAAGGGAGAATGACATCATCGCCAAGGTATGTTTTGATGTAAGTTTTCTATCATATCTAATGGATCATTGGTTTTCCTCCATATCATTTGTGTTCAATTCATGAATGTTTATATCTGGTTCATTCTATTATAGATCTAATTAGAATCAAATTAGATCTAGGATTTTGATCCTAGGTAGAGAGGTATTTCTTGTCTTTTGTGTGCATGAAGCAAGTTATGGAGTTGGAGTTGAAGTTTCAGATCTGCAACAATTAGGATATATGAAGGACAACCTACAGATAAAGGTATGGAATCTCCACCACTCATTAGGTTAGTTATGAATCCATGTGTTTGAATATATATCTATGGAAACCATAGAAGCCTAATCCCTCTTCTGTCTGGTATTACTAGGCTAATCCTAGGGAGATTTTGCTGAGTATTCAAAAAAATACCTGTGATATTTTTTCCCAGGGGTAAACACTTGTTGAACACCACTGTCATGAAAGGGTCATTGCTTGTTGTCCCCTATGTGTCCAACGATGACCTCTAGAGGAGTTGGCATGAGATAGGTGGAAAAGACTTTGAAGGGCTTGAACTTTGGTTCAATGAGACTAGTTTCGTTGAGGTAGAAGTGGTAGATGAACGTCCTCCACCAAATTCCAATCCCCCTTTGACTGCGCCAGATGCCCCTATACTTGTCGATGTCTTTGTTTACTCATCCTCCCACTATGTTTGGACCAAGTGTTGCATCTAGTGTGGTCGAGACATCGAGACCATATTCAAGTGGGATAGGGGGAATCCCTGTGATGTCCACATTACCACCCCTTAGCTCCATTGGACCTACACCGTCCATTCCTTTTTCTACAAGTCCCTTAATTTGGGGGATACCGAATGTGTCATCATTTCCATCTGTTAGTTTACCGAGCATATATACACCCATCCCTTATAACCGAATTCCCACCTTTGGATCTTCTTCCGGTGGGGGGTCGAGCCTCGGTTTCAACATCGGGGGTGGAATTCCTTCCCCCTCCACCATTCCTATGAGCGACTCGATATTGTCTAGTGCTAGTTTACATTTTATATGGAACATTCCTAGTGGTATTGGGGTTGTCCCTAGTCAAGATGGGGGCAATAGTACGTCGTGAGGTTTCAAATTTCCTTGGGTTAGCACACCCTTCCCTGGGGGCAGATCCATTAGGGGAAATTTTTCACCTTGGAGAGGTTTTCCCTCTATTAACACATCGAGTCCTGAGGGTTTCTTCCCTAGGACTAAATTTGGGAATGTTTTTCCTGGAAGGTCCGTATTTACCTCCAGGGGAAACCCTCCTGGTGGCAGTCATGCTCTTAGAAGTGCCACCATTCCTAGGGGCACTAACTCTTTGGGAGCTCCCCAACGCTCCATTAGTACAAATATATGGTCCATTTGGAACAAAAAAGACTTCACCTCCCTCCCAGTATTCATTTGGATTGTTGCCTTTCCTCACAACATTAGACTTACCTAATTTGTCTCGGTTGATGAATGAACCTATTTCCCATGACTCGTCATGGTGGGCCATGCCTTCCAAGCTACCTTCAAATATTCCTAAATTCGATGGAAATTTGGAAGATGAACCTTCCACACACATCATGACATACCATTTATGGTGCTCCTCCAACTTGTTGATGGATGATAGTGTGAGGCTGCATCTTTTCTAGATATCCCTAACTGGAGGTTCTGCCAAATGGTACATTGAATTAAAAGTTGATTCCTTTAAAATATTCAATGACCCGACAATGACGTTCTTAACGCATTACTAGTTTCCCATTCAGTATGAGATAGGAACAAAGCTCTTGACTTCAGTGCGACAAGATAATGCCACTCACATTTATGATCATATACATGAGTAGTGACGAAGACATCGAATGATTAAGACCCAGATACCAAAAAAAATCCTTATGGAGTGGTTCACAAGTCCCTCGTACCACCCATTTCCAGAGATGTAACTATGGCTAGGGCGACCATCGAGGAGAAGGCCATTTTGCATGCCCAACACTTGGAATGGATCTATTCGTAGTCGGGTACACTTTATGATATCATACCAAATGATCCTCAACCATTGAATGATCAAAAGAAACTAAACCCGAGATCTCATGTTGATGGTGTGGTTAGTTCTATTTCACATACCTCTATCAATTAATTAGTTGATCAAATGGGTCACATGTCCATTAAGTCACATCGATTAGGTTTTGGTACTAGTGATCAAGTTGTTATGATCCCTCCTTAGACCTCCAATGTGCATTCGATGTAGTCCATGCAACCGAAGAATCCTCAACAACCTGGAGGAAAGAATAAAACAAAACAAAAAAATAATTCCAATACTGAGAAAGGGACTGCCTCCACCCAAACCACCTAGGAGGGAGGCACTAAAGAGAAGAAAAAAAGTCATTTTCCTTGCACAATTTGTGGGGAAGACCACCGTACTCACCAATGTCCTTGAAAGGATGAGGTCCATAGATTTTTGGCACAATAGCACCCCCCCTAATAGCCTATTGTCTTAACCCATCCTTTCCCACCTCAACCTCAAAATATGGTTGCAACAAATCCTACCCCTCTGTAAGGGGAATGGAAGGTACCCCTCGCCAAGAGAGGTCTTCCTCGAATGTTTCCATTTTCATGTGTGACCAAATGGTTAATTTGCATACTCAGGCCAAAAACTATGACATTTGTGAACCTTCCCATACTGTGCCAGAAACAACATCTTCTTCCTAGCATGGTGGCTCTCTTCAGATTGAGAATCCATATTTTCATGCACCACTTCTCCCCCTGAAGGGATTTCTTTGATGCATGATGCATAATCCTAACACATGGGATGCCCACAACTACAATATTGTGGAAGACTTGGGCTAGGAACCATGTGCCATGTCTATGATTGAAGTTCTCCAACCTGCACAACACAACAAAAATCCTTGTTGTCATCCATAGGTGGGGTTGCTCCCTCAGAGTCGAGTTTGATGGCCTTTGATTATTCTTAGGTTACTCATAAGATCTCCCATTAGGTTTCTTTCCATATCATTGTGAAATCGTTGGGAAAAATCATCTACTAGACAATGGTGGATGAAGGAGCCTCAACTTGCATCATCTCTATTTCTCGTTGGAAGACCCTTGGCTCTCGTAAGCTCAACACATCTGCAACACTATTGAAAGCATTCGATGGACATGTGTTCCAACCCCATGGAATAATCAATGCCTTACCTATCAAGTTAGGTAAGACTGTCTCTGTTGACGTAGAGGTTGTTGACGCACCTATTGAGTACAATTTGTTACTCATGCATACTTTGTTCTATGAGTTAACTGCAATTGTATCGTCAGTCTTTAGGTTTTTGCGCTTCCCTCATAAAGGGAAAATAGTGACAATCGATCAACTTGCATTCTTCACCCCATACCTTGGATCCAATGTAGGGTCAAACGTATCCTTTATCGGTGATACCCAACAGTCTTATATGCATGTTGGTGTAGGGATGTTCAAATATCCTTTGTTGATGGGAATTTTTCCCCTTCCCCCGCTGTCTCCCACTTCAAAAATTTCTCATATAAACATTATTTCATCATTTACCAGTGGATCCTTCAGGTATTTTGATCCTTGGGTGGTAACTCATCCTAAGTATGTTGATTCATATAGAGAATCCATGCCGCTTACCCCGGTCAAAATTTCGTACTAGGTGATCCAATCAACATACATTATCCCTAATTCAAATTCCCCTCAGGATGTAGAATTTGATCAGCATCCCAATCCCTCTTGGGACATCAATCCTCTTCCTGTTTCAAACAAATTCCTCGATCTTGAACTTCCATTTGATAAAGCTATCATGGATCTCATGGCTTCCCTTAATATTCCATTGGAGGATTTACACCATCGTGCATCTTTCCTCCCTGCTTTGGAATAGTTTGAGGATGACATTCAAAATCTTGTTGCCACTGGTTATGTTCAATGCTTCCAAACTCCCATTATTATTCATGATGTTTTATCAGAAGGGAACTTGGAATTTTTTTTGAAAACCATTCCCATTGACATTTCCCAGAAGCCAGGTGTTGTTACTAATGGGTGTTGACTGTTCACCTCAAGAAATTGAAACATACATGGCCCTATTCAAATAATTCCACGATGTTTTTGCTTGGTCCTATGAAAAGATTCTTGACATTGATCCCCAAATTGTCGAACATGAAATTAAGACATATGAAGGAGCCAAGCTAGTCTGAAAGAAGCTCAGGCTAGTCAACCCAAAGAAAGTTGTTTCCATCAAGGTGGAGGTAGAGAAGCTTCTTCATGCATAGTTCATCTATCTGATTCCCTTGTCTGAATGGGTTTCTAACATCATTCCAGTCTCTAAGAAACATGGCACTATTAAGGTTTGTGTCGATTATAGGGATTTAAACAAGGTTTGTCCAAAGGATAATTATCCAACCCCATTCATTAATTAGATTATTGATGAGTGTGACGATAGAGAAATATTCTCATTCATGGATGATTTCTTCGGCTATAAATCAAATCCAGATAAAACCGAAAGATCAACACAAGTCTTCCTTCATTTTCCCTTAGGGTAATTTTGGTTATCGAAAATTGTCGTTTGGTATTAAAAATGATAAAGTCACTTTCCAGTGGGCCATGTCATAAACTTTCCATGACATAAAACAAATTGTAGAGGCTTACTTAGATGATTTGTCTTCTCGCTCAAAGCGATGTGAGGATCATCTCGATCACTTGCGGGCCATTTTAATCTAATGTCGATATTATAAAATTCGTTTGAATCGACATAAATACATATTTTGTGTGGTGTTTGGGATATTGATAGGTTTCATTTTGTCCAAGTTTGGGATCACGGTTAATCCCATGAAGGTTAAGGCTATTGTCAAGTTGCCTCCTCCTCGTACCATTAGCCAACTTCAAAGTTTGCAAGGGAAGGAATTGTTTTTGCGTAGATTCATTGCCAATCATGTTGATATCACAAAAGGATTTATGCACTTGTTGAAGAAAGGTGTATCTGTTGTGGGACGACCAAGAACAATGGTCATTTGATGCCTTGAAGAAGGACTTGATGTCTACTCCCTTATTCATCCCTCCTTATTATACTGGAGATTGTTTTCTCTATATTGCAACCTCTGAATCCACCATTGGCATGGTGCTCATCCAAGAGGACGATGCACAACGAGAGCACATCGTTTACTATCTTAGCAAAGGAATCGGTGGTCCTAAGCTTTGATACTCTCATGTTGAGAAGTTGGCCTTGGCAACAGTTTATGTTGCCCAACGATTACGACATTACATCGTCTTGCAGAAAACCACTATAGTTTCTAATGCAAACCCAATGTAGTGCATTCTCAATCATCAAATCATTGGGGGAAAGTACTCAAAGTGGATTGTGATCCTCCAAGAGTTTAACCTAGAGTTTGTCTCCTCAAAGTATAAGAAATATTTGGCTTTCATAGAGTTGATGTCTGAACTTCCCTGAGTCGATGAGGAAGCCGTGGTTAATGAATCTTTCCCTGATGAGTTTGTATTCCTTATTGACTCGTCCAATCCATGGTATGGATATGTATTGTTCTACCTCTAGACTCAGTGTTTTCTTCCTCATATTTCCCGTGATGAATGTCGATGCATAAGGCATCAGGATAGACACTACATTATTGTAGATGACACCCTGTATCATCGGGGGGTTGATTTTATTCTACGTTATTTCCTTATCCATGAGGAAGTTGAACGAGTTTTGAATGAATGCCATGTAGGGGAATGTGGCAGTCATCTCTCTAGTTTGGCCACTTCCCAAAAAATATTTCATGCTGGTTATTTTTGGCCCACTATCTTTAAGGATTGCATGAATGAAATCCAGAAGTTCCATTCCTGTTAGATTTTCACTCATAAGATGCATGCTCATCCTTCCCCCCTACATCATGTGGTGATCATTGACTACTTTGCTAAATGGGGGATTGATTTCATGACATGTAATCCTACCTCATCTAATGGTCATGGATACATCATCGTGGTTGTTGACTACTTCACTAAATGGGTTGAAGCTTTTCCTACCTTTTCTAACGATGACACCACCACTACTCTTTTCATGTTCAATCATATAATTACCAAGATCGTTGTTCCAAAGACCATAGTGATGGACCATGGGTCCCATTTTCTCAATAAGATGACGTCTGAATTAGATGGAAGGTTGGGTTTTCGTGATGAGAACTCAATGCCCTATTAGCCTTAGGCTAATGACCAAGTCGAAGCCATAAATCGTTTCCTCAAGACAATGATTCATAGGATGTTAGGGAAACACAAGACAAACTAACATCTTATGCTCTTTTTGACATTATGGGATTACCTCACCTATGCCAAAAATGCCACTGGATTTACACCTTTCCAACTTGTTTACGGTCTAGAGGAAGTATTACTGATTGAATGTGAAATCCCATCATCGAAACTTGCCGTAGAGCTGTCACCCAATACCTTTGTCGAGGCATAAAATCTCTTGTACTTTGTCCGACTTGATGAACAACATCGTGATGCTAGTTTGGCCAATGAGATACACAAGAAGCACATTAAAGCTCAGTATGACAAATCTGTCTGTTCTCGTGTCTTTTTCAGAGGGTGACTTGATTTTGGTTTATGACCAAGACCATGACACATTGGGAGCAAGTAAGTTTGAATCCCTTTGGCATGGTCCCTAGATTTTTAAACATGTCTTGAAAAGAGGGGCCTACGAGCTAGTTGACCATGATGGGAATCCTCTTTGAGAGCCTTGCAATGGGATCTACCTTAAAATGTATTATTCTTAGGCCATCCAACCACATGATACTTTGTACATAAGTGTGTTTTTGTTTGGTTTTGGAGTAGTATGTTTTTCTTTTTGCATGTGTTAATTGTCTCGGTTAGGTGTTTATCATGCTTTATGCTTGATTTTCATATGTCATCATCCTCCTCAGTTTACATGGGATATGTTGATGGTGCCAGCCATAGTACTCGAAACATTGAATCCATCGCTTGGGTGCTCTTTTCTACCACTAATGATCTTGTGAGCTCAGGTGGTGCCTACCTTGGGCCTGCAACCACTAATATTGCATAGTATATTCTTGTCATTGAACTATCATCTGAAGCATTCACCCCTGGCATTCATCATTTAGTTTTTAGATTGGACTCTCAAACTTGTATTCTGATAGTTGAATCATACATACAACGTCATACATCCCGTTCTTTTGTGTAAGTATTTGAGGGTGCATATTCTTGAATGTTATTTTGAGCATATTGAATATTTCCACCTCCAAAGAAGGCCTAATGTGTTGGATGATTCATTAGCTAACCATGTGTTAGATTGACATTTGTATCATTAAAATTAAGTCTTTAATCATGCATGTATATAAAACATGGGTCATCATTCACAACATTTCCACATCCATAGGTAGCAGCCGAAACAAAATATGTATCGATATAGTCGCAAAGTGTGATTACATCTTTCCAAAAAGGTGGTGCATATACAAAATTAGGGCTCTACTAGACTCCTGATACATAAACATGCTGACTAGATAATATATAAGTCTAGTACAAAATGGGGCGCAATAGGCTAGTCAATCATGATGCTGACTGCCATGGTAGCATAACACAACTTGAGCCACTTTTCGGAGAAGTCGACGAAAGGGGTGAGAGAGACCTTCAGAGTGTTTCTGCAAGTGCATGGCCATATCTTGCTCTGGTGTGGGGGGGACTCCCATGGTCATACCCTCCGAGTTAGTCTGGACACAATGTATTTATTCACTTCTACCACCTCCTTCCCCTCTTGACGACTCCTCGTCACTTCTACAACAATAATATCGGTCCCATCCTTGAGAATGATCCGATCGTCTGTAAAACATGAAACTGTGTTAGTATGCAGCCACCGAATTTTTTTATATATACCAAAATACCAAAAAAAAATGAAAAAAAAGAGAAAAAAATACACTTACTTATGGGGCCCCATGCCTTTCTTGGGGGAAGTGGAAAATCTAGACCCTGGTGAAAGTCCATCCCTGCATAGGGGAAATCTTCAATGTTGATGATTTGGCATCGCCACTAGCTAGCGAACCCAATCCCATAGTGATATTGATGTTGTCCCCCTCGTAGCCTTGCCATGTACTCGACCCAAAACATCATCCATGGGTCTGAGGGAATTGGATCACCCATCACCATCCGAGGTCTCAACTGAGGCACTCATTCCAAAAAAATAGTCACTACGAGGGATTCCTATTTGAACTCCTTCTATTTTCCCTGCTTGCAGCGAGTTAGTTGGGATTTCATGTTGGCGAGGACTCCCTCGCACTAGTTAAATATGGTGGGATCTAATCACATCAAAGCCACTTGCATGTTGGTCTTGGACGCTAGATGAGGATTTGTGGATCTAGAGGCTCAGGTGATACAAAAGAGGATGGTTTTGAGTGGTAGATTTGTAATTTATCAGATTGGGATCTTCCCACTCATCTTATGTGACCCATACCGACAAAAATCCTCAATAAAATCCATGGCTGAGCACTCATATGACCCTGGTGAATAATTTACTCGCCAATAATTCCTCTCCTAGACAATCCCTTGCAAAAATAAACATCATCCATGTCCACCTGCAAAAATTTTCCTTGAATGATGAAACAATCTTGGTCAGACTACCAGTACCAGACCAGTTGGTCTAGTAAATATTCATGAGAACCCAACAGTGGATAGTGGAAAAAATTAAGGAGCCCGCACTCCCATAGATTTTCCAAGGTCATATTATCCCCTTGTGAAACATAATCGTCAACCTCATGGACTCTTTCCTTCCATTTAATCATGATGGCTTCTTACCTGCATCTAGGAAACAAAAAAATCAAGAAACACATTAGCACCAATGCCCCATAAACTTATCTTGCTAAACAAAACCCTAGAAAACCTACACATGATTGTTTCTATCCAGGTTTCCTTGGACATTTCTTGAAGACCCATACTAGTCGTGCGATACCTCGAGGGACTAGGCAGGGTCGTCACATGATGAATCCCTCAAACTTGGGCTTGAACGAACATGTAGCGGGCATGTGGGTCACACATTTCCTTTAAAAAATCATGCATGAAACAAGGAAAGAAATGCATAAGAGAGGTCTAGTGCTTACCTAGATCTAGTAGTTGGTTGAATTCTTGAATAAAATATCTACAATGAGCTCCAAACCTATGCTTGGAAGATGGATTTCGCCTGAATCTCTCCACACTCATCTCTTGCAAAGTGAAGAATGAGTTTTTACCAAGGCGATTTTCCTTTTATAACTTTTTTGGGAAATACAAAATTCTTTTTTCATCGTGAGACCAAGCAAGTGGGTTTTTATTTTTATTTTGAGCTCATTATTATTTTAATGACATTTTCACATAATGTCATTAAAATGAGCTTCTACCTTCACGTGGTTGGCCTTGTTCAGTAGAGAATAAATTATTCTCAAAACCAAGAGAATCTCATTTATGTATTCTACTTTAGTCTTTCTAGAGTATCGTACATGTTGATATGTCTGTTTATTTATTTAATTATTATTCAGTCATATAACCTTTTGTTCTCTAATGATTTCTGCAGGTCTTCACAATGGAAATGTAACTAACAACTAGCCTATGAGTGATGTGGTTGTACAAGATCCAGCCTCATTGAGCTCATGGAAACATGTATTTAGTACTCATTTTTCAACTTTAGTTAGTGTTGTCGATGTTTCATCGAAACCTGCACAATATATCTAGCTAAATCAAGTACAAACAAAGCTTATCAAGAAAGGACGAGAGATTCAATATGTAAGAATGAGAAAATATATTCACACTACTCCAATGAGCTGATCAATGAATGAATGATTGATACAATGATGGTCAATATGATACAATGAATGAGTGGAATACACTCATATATAGGGCAACACATTCCATAATTAAGAAAATCAATCAAGAAGTTATCTTTCCTTAGGAATGCATGCATGGATATTAGTGATGGTCTAAATAGAAAGTCTAAAAAAGAACTAGTCAATTAACTCCCACTGAACTAGTGTGTCAAAAATAGTAATTTCTCCAACACCCCCCTTGAACATCACTATGGAGTAAAAATGAGTCCTGGCTACTAGGCCATATTATGTAATCATGTACAATGCAACTAATGGACACTGAATGAAAATGAGGAAAGAGGGAAAACCCGTGGGAACAAAATCCCCCCTCAAAAGACAATGCATCAAAAGAAGAAAAGGAAGATGCTAGGAAAATGTGTTCTTCACTCCAAGACGATCCTGCAAAGTATGAAACTTATGCTCACTGGAAGTCTTCATGAATATGGTGAAATATTTATGGATCTGATGAAGTCATTTGGAAATCTGTCTATCCTTGTACCTCTTGATCCCGTGGACCCATCTGCACCTGAAAATATTCTTTTTTGGTGGAAGTGGAACCAAATCCAAAATATGATTCTTTAGGAGCAATTCATACTCTTTCTGCATGGCTTCTTTCCATAATGGATTTCCCACAGCCTTATTGTAGGTCTGCAGATCGAAATATTGAACCATATAGCAATGCATTGGCATCATAGGTTCAGAAGCTGAAAGTACATGAGAGGGCTCCTCATGCTAAGATAGAGTCCTCCTTGAATCCAATGTATTCCCTGCAAGGACACCTGCTTCCTAAAGTGTGAACTGTGCCCTCTTGGGCATCTGCTGAATCTTCGACGTTGGCTTCTTATCTGGTTGTACTACATGCTTATTTCCATGTACACAATCTGAGTGTATGGAATCATCTCTGATGTCCAGAACTGATGGAAGCACAATAGTATCTTCATGTTGCATTGGAGGTGCATGCAAAGTACTCTCCTTATGTGTAAGTATAAAAGAGGAGTCATCGTCATAAAACTTAGTGAATTTATACAACCTTGATTTGTGATCCACCACAGCAATTGCAATAATGGAATTTTCATGCATGTCAAGTATGTAAACTAAATATGATGTAAATTCAACCTTTTTACCTTTCTGAGTGGTCTGATAAACTTAGAGAAGATTCATAGAAAGCTTTGGAACATGTAAAACATTCTCAAAACTATCATTATGGAGTTCCACTCTTTCTTCTCATGCTACTGCTACTAGAGTATCATCCCCCATGATAATAGGGGGTCTTGAGCATGAACTCAAAGAAGTGAACACTTCCTCTTTTGTTTCCATATGATGTGATGTGCCATTATCTATAATCCATGAATAAGATGAGGAATTAATTGAAAAAATAGCATGATGATTACCTTTCTTAGGAGTAGGATCATCTTCCTTCTACTTCTTGACTCCTTCTGGAATGAAGTTTCCAAGGTTGTTCTGCTAAAGTAACTGTGCCATAAGATTGATTTGCTTCTTCATGCATGTGGATTTTTCATGATTTGGTTTATTGCAGTAAGTGCATTGTTTTCCCTTCTTCTTCTTCTTCTTCTTGGAATCTAAAGAGTCGTTGGAACTTGAATACTCGTTGAAGTGTATGGAATATCCCTCCTTCTCGTTCTGTTTCTCCTTTCTATTATGTTTGGATGATCCCTTTCCATCATGCATGGTGAGTGCATGTACTTTGGGATCCTTGATTAGGCCCATCTGAATGAGTTTTTCCTGCTCATGTGTGATATAATCAAAGAATTGATCCATGGTAGGCATCTTCCAATTTGTTCCCATGAGATATTTTGCAGAATGGAAAGTGGAAATATAGACAACATATTCTGGTCCTATCTTAGCCAAGATTGTTAGAATAAGTTGGTCTACTTGTTTAGATTTATCAATACCATAAGATGCCAAGATAAATATCAAATATTTAAACTTGTTAAAGAAATGATGTATATTATCAAAACTTTTAGGATCCAAGGTGTTCAATTCTATCTCAAGCATATGACCTCTCATCTAATCCTGCTTTCCAAAGAGACTTTCCAAGGTGGTCTAGATCGTGTTTGGAGTCTTGCATGCGACAACATGAAACCATGAATAAGTTGAAATCAATTCAAGAAGAACTCTTGTAGCCTCATCCTTTCAGTTCATCCATCTGGTCTTCTCAATTGCTAATGTAGGTTTTGTTTCTGTCTCCATCGTCAAATTGTACAATCCTTTCCTTCTGAGTTGGAATTCAGCCTTGGGATTCCAATAAAAGTAATTGTATGGTGTGAGGATTACCACCAAGTTTGACTGAATAATTTGTGTCATATCCATCTCTCCCATTCTTTATGAGAAAACCTAAAATTTACCCTCAATCTGCAAGTGAAAAAATTGAGAAATCATTGTAGAAAAGGCACATCAAATGGAAAATTCGTATTAGTTTCAGGAGACAATATTACAACTTCCTTTCTGAGCAAACAATGAATAATTTACCCAAATGGTTGAAAACCCACTTGCAGAATGGGTTGATTTACTTCTTGCATTGGTCATTTCCTCATAAAGTTAATATTGTGGGAGAAATCACTGCAAAAAGGGGCAGTTTAAATGAAAAATTCGTATCAGTTTTAGGAGGCGATCTTCCGGCTTCCTTTTTGAGAAAATAGTGAGGAATGTTTCCAAATGGTTGAAAACCCACTTGAAGAATGGGTCGATTTAATTTTCATGCAAGTCGTTTCCTCATAAAGTTAATATTTTGGGAGAACTCCCTTTGTCTTTTACAGGGATTCTGCTCTCCGAAACTCTGATTTTCCTTATTCTCTTGCTTGTTTGGATTGCTCCAAGCAGCTTAGCTCTGATACCATTTCAATGTTTCATCAAAACCTACACAAGAGATCTAGCTAAAGAAAGTATAAACACAGATTATCAAGAAAGGACAAGAGATTTAATATGGAAGAATGAGAAAATATATTCACACTACCCCAATGACCCGATCAATGAATGAATGATTGATACAATGATGATCAATATGATACAATGAATGAGTGGAATACACTCATATATAGGGTATGACATTCCATAATTAAGAAAATAAATCAAGTAGTTAGCTTTCCTTAGGAATGCATGCATGCATAATAGTGATGGTCTAAATAGAAAGTCTAAAACATAACTAGTGAGTCAACTCCCATTGAGCTAGTGTGTCGAAAATAGTAATTTCTCCAACAAGTGTGTGTGTACAATTGCCAAAGGTTCATGTATATTTCAACCCTTTACTAAATTCTAGGCACAAATCACCCTAGTATACAATATTTAGGGTTTATAACAAATTCACAGTCATGTAACTTGTAACTTGTAAATTACCAACACCATACAAGAATTTTTCTTTCTAGGGCATGCATTTTTCTTTGTGCTATGTTTTTATGCATTTTTTTGTATTTACAAGGAAGCTTTTAGCCTTTATCCACAATAGAGGGTTTTAGGTTTCAAAAATCACAACTAAAGTATGAATATATGTAAAATGATAAAATACAAACTCCACAATTTGAACCAATGAATTTGGAGGTCATATGAGTCTTAGGTGTGTATTTTACAGTAAGCTGGTTTTAACCTCCATTTTACAAAAAATCTTAAATATTGGTTCAAGGTAGAAGTCCTTAGTCATTTTAAAATGCACTCCAGATGGAATATATAGATTCATAATGTTATTAACTTCAATCCAAATCTTATATCACTATATTTGGAGCTATATAGAAGCATGGGAATGCATTTCCATTAGGTCACTTTCTACTGTTTTGGTCTCTCAATTTACAAGGTACATTTTCCCTCTTTTACACAACAACTACTTTTATGTTTGCAAACACAAAAATATATATGTAGACAGGTGTAAAATTATCTAAGACAACCTCAGAAACTTGAATCACTCAAATTGCAAGTGTGTTAAGACCCGAGCACGCATTTTTTTGAAGCATGGCATGCATTTCTCACAAATGCAAAAATTACAGTTTAAAATTAAAACATGTATTTTGGTCATTCATGTATTCCACTTTAGTCCTTATATAGTCTCGTACATGTTTATATGTATGCTTATTTATTTATTAATTATTATTTAGTCATAAACTTTTATTCTCTCATGATTTCTGCAGGTCTTCACAATGGAAATGCAACTAACAACTAGTCTATGTGTGATGTGGTTGTACAAGATCCTACCTCGTTGAGCTCATGGACACATATAGTTATTACTCATTTTGCCATTTTAGTTAGTTTCTGTGCATAGTTGCCAAAGGTTCATGCATATTTCAACCCTTTACTAAATTTTGGGTACAAATCACCCTAATATACTGTCTTTAGGGTTCAGAACAAATCCATAGTCATGTAACTTGTACTTTACCAACACCATAGATGGATTTTTCTTCCTAGGGCATGCATTTTTCATCATGCCCCGTTTTCATGCATTTTTATGCATATTTTTGCATTACAAGACAACTTTTAGCCTTTATGCACAATAGAGGGTTTTAGGTTTCAAAATGAACAACTAAAGTATGAATATATGTAAAACGATAAAACACGAACTCCACAATTTGAACCAATGAATTTGGAGGTCATATGAGTCTTAGGTGTGCATTTTACAGTAAAATGGTTTTACCCTCCATTTTACAAAAAGTCTTGAATCTTGGTTCAAGGTAGAAGTCCTTAGTCATTTTAAAATGCACTCCAGATGGAATATATAGATTCATAATGTTATTATCTTCACTCCAAATCTTAGATCACTATATTTGGAGCTATATAGAACCATGGGAATGCATTTATATTAGGTCACTTTCTACTGTTTTGGTCTCTCAATTTACAAGGTAGATTTTGCCTCTTTTACACAACAACCACTTTTATGTTTGCAATTACAAAACTAAATATGTAGACATGTGTAAAATTATCTAAGACACCCTCAGAAACTTGAATCACTAAAATTGCAGGTGTGTTAATACATGGGCATGCATTTTTCATCATGCCCTAGTTTCATGCATTTTTAAGCTTTTTTCCGTTATGCATTTTTTTTGCATTTACAAGACATTTTTTAACCTTCATACATAATAGAGGGTTTTGGGTTTGAAAATGCACAGTAGAAAGTTTTGGGTATAAAAAATTTACAAATTGAATCACTCAATTTGGAGGTCATATGAGTCCTAGGTGTGCATTTTATAGTAATCTAGTTTTACCCTCCATTTTACAAAATGTCTTGAATTTGGGCTCTAGGTAGAAGTCATTTTTCATTTGAAAATGCACTCCAGATGATATAGATAGATTTAAAATGTTATTAAATTCACCCCGAAACTTAGATCACTACATTTTGATCTATATAGAAGCATGGGTGTGCATTTCCATTAGGGAACCCTCAACAACTTGAATCACCCAAATTGGAGGTGTTTTAAGACTTGGGTGTGCATTTTTGTGAAGTCCAACATGCATTTTCACAAGGCCAGGAATTATAGTTTAAAAGAAAAACATGTATTTATTAAGTGTGAGTGTGCATTTTTAGATTCCGAGGCTCTAACAAGCTTGAATTAACAACAATAGAAACCTTAATCCTAATCGTCTGTATCATCATATATCGAGAACTTTGTCATCTACATCTGGCTCAACCTCTTCGATTTCTTAATCCAATACATCTATTTTCTCCCTATGTCCAATGCATCATAAGCATGGCTTTCAATATTAAACATCAATTTCATTTTTTTTACTTTATTATACAGGCGACGGACCTCCGATGCCTAGGTTCATCGTCGAACCAATGTTAGTATTCCGACAAAATATTTCTGCTTGTTAGAACCCTAACAGACTTCAAGCTCTCACACGTCGCCACTCCAATAGATGTTTCCCACCCTAACATCACCGATCCGATATACACTGTACACACTAACATTTCCACTCCAACATATTTCTTGTGCTGTATCGTTCGATCTCCGATGAACTGAGTCCTCTAGATCGTCGCCTCTTCGACAGAGGCAACCGACCATAAGGTCACAATTTTGATGGTGCCTGCGTCAATTTTTCGATGATATTTATACGAGCCAATGTCCGTGTAACGACCAAGGCCATTTATAAAAATACGACGACTTAGCTAATGATGGTTTCTTACAAAATTCCACGTGGTAGCCCAATGTGTCAAAATTGGGACGATCAGTTGTGATGAAAGTCTGTTTTGTTAAATCTCTCCACAACTTCCACATGGTAGTTTTTTTACGTTGGACGTCCGATAGACGGATAGGGCCGTCGATAGTGTGACAAAATGCCTTCGATGAACCTATGGAATTGGATTTGTCAAAATACAAATGTGCATTCGTTGGAAGAGCATCACAATGTTGTCAAAAAATGTGCCAAATGTGCTAGTGGAAGAAAGGAAAAAAAAATAACACATCTGACAATTGTAACAACAAACTATTGAACATACTACATGTCATAAACTACCACCACAACAATGAATAATAAGAGTCTCTATTGTATATTTACTTATTAAAGTGTGTGCGTGTGTGTGTCTACACACACAAACACATAGACACATCTAACTTCTCATCCTACCCTCTATATTGTAAGTGAGAGTTAGATATTCCTCATGGTTCACAAAGATCCCCAATCAATAATAACATAGTTACCTACTTGATGAGAATTGTACAAGGTTCTCATTTTCTTAGAGGTTGCATTTAGTGGCTAATTTTACCCCCATTTCAAAAAGTAGTGCTATCAGTAGCACCCTTTTTTCAGGGTTAAAATTACCACCTTTTGCAACCATGTCCTTAACAACAGTGTAATGTTGTTGACAAAAAATTAAAAATCAATCCCTGAATTGAAAAGCGGTGCTAATAATAACACCATTTTTTTTAGTTTAAAAATACAACTTCTTTGAAGCTTTCAGACTTGGAAATTGGTACCATTGCAACTAAAATCTTATAATCAATCCCCAAATAAAAAATGGTGTTCCCAGTAACACCCTCATTTTTTCGAGGGATACAATGGTAGGCTTTTTGAAATCATAGATTTGAAAGCCTGTACCTTTGGAACCAAAATCTTAAGACCAACCTTGAATTAAAAAGAGGCACTATTAGTAATACCATTTTTTTTCGGGTTTAAAATAATAACATTTTAGAAACCATGGTTGGAAAGCCCAATACTATACAAAACAAATGTAAAAAACAAAAAAAATGAAAAAGTAAAAAACAAAAAAAACATAAAATTGAAAAAGTAAAAAACAAAAAAAAAAACAAAAAAGGAAAAAACCACGAACAAAAAACAAAAAGCCAAAACCATGATTTTCTTAAAAAAAAAAAACATTTTAAATTTTAAAAAACACTAAAAAAAAAACATAATTAAAAAAAGGATGGAACATTTTTTTTTAAATTGAAAAAAATAAAAAAGATACATTTACTTAAAAAAACACATTAATTTTTTTTATAAAAAACCAATATATACAATTTTTTTTAAATAAACATAATTTTTTTTTCTATAATAATAAACATTTAAAAAATTAAAAAAAACAAATATTAAAAAAACAACAAACCTAAATAAATCAAATAAATTTATGAGCTCCTACCCCAAGCTCATGAAGTTGCCCATTTAGTAGTGGATTTGGATGTGGCCCCTCCTTCCACCACTCAAAGGAGCGATGCGAGGGGGTGGGGGTTAATGTTAGGCATCCCTCCCCACTTCACCCGAGCTCATGAATTCATCTCACTCCTTTTTACCCAAAAATATAGTTTTTTAGAGTCAGAGTTCTTGTTTTGAGGTCACAGTTCTCATCAAGCTGGTAACCATGTTCAATTGGCTCAAAAAAACTAAACATATCACATGATATATTTGAACATGAGTAGAGAGAATACCAATTTCTCCTCTCAACCACTTTAACTAGACCTAATTTACAAACATATTTAAATATATTGCAAATTAAAACTTTCGTTACACAAATGACAACAAAAATGTGAATACAATTTTATAACTATACACATTGACGTACAACTTCCCATACATAGATCTACATGGCCTAAATAAAGAACTATAATTAAGATAACATGGTTTTTAAATTTTAGCTTTAATGCATATTGAAAATATACGAAGGGATGATGGTCGACTACAACATGGAACTTACATGATTTTTGTACTCATATTCTTTGATTCAAGTATCTAAAAAAAATTAATGTAGTTTCACATGCGAAAACATTAGAGACTACTTGCTTATTTTTAGATGAAGAGAGACACATTTTGTATATGCCAAAGCATTGCATGAGAAATTAATGAATTAAATTTTTGATAAACCTTCAAAACTAATCTGATATATCACCTGTATATATCTCAAAATCGAGGATTAAACTTCTTCCAATATAGAAAATAGACCAGGCCTTTAAAATAGAGCCCAAAATATTACAAAAATAAATCTTTCTAGAGACTTCTAGAGTCTAGGAAAGAATAAACATAGAGAGACCATAATTGTCCATGCATATCAATGTGCATACATATCGAAAACCAATACCTTTAGGAGCATGAATCTCCTCCTAAACAACATCATCAGTGGGACGATACATGTAGAAATAATTTCCCCCTCAATCAAATAAAGTAAAAAAAAATCTTGTACAATAGAACCACACTTTGGGTCCTTCCAAAAACACTACCAGTTGGATTCCTTCTTTTGAGAGAGAATAAACTTCATAATTAAGTTCTCTACACATGGGAAAAGGAAATAATGTTATAAACATATAAATGATTTTTCACCTTCTCATGAATGGGACTCAAAACCAAGTTTCAAATCTAAAATAAGCCTTTATGCAGTTTATAAGCACCATAAAGTCCCTAAAGATTTGAAATTTTGATACTCCTCTATTTGTTGCATTTAAAAAGCAATTTCAGAGTAAGAAGTTTTGCATAGTTATTTGGTCCCCTTCTAGTCCGACCTTAAAAAAAACATTGAGAATCTTTTAAAAAGAGAATGCCACCTACCCCAAAAAGAGGCAGGTGCCTTAATTGGCACCATCCAAATACCCCCATGTCCCTACCTTGTCAATGAATTCATGGGATAACTGCATCTATTGGGAAATCTTAGGGACAAATTTAAAATTTAAAAAGATAGAAATGAATTACATAACACATTGAAATGGAGGCATGAATATGTCCTCAAAGATGGTAACATCCCTAGTCAACCATATTCCCCAATATACAATGAGAGGCAAGGCTATAAATTCCTTTAATTTTTAATTCTGCTACCATTTTGTGAAGAACACAACTACTGACTCCCCCTGAAAACTATCCTTTATACCACTGCTTTCGGGGAAAAATCCCCTATAGTAGTGTGGTTACTGCAACAAATCTATGACCATAACGAAAGAAAATTCCAAAGAGAACTCTAAAAAATGATATTATAACCAATTCAATTGAAATAACTAACCATTTTTAGGAGAAGAAGGATAAAATCACCGGGAGTCCTACGTTTGATGTCATTCCCGAATTCCATAATCTCCTTGCTCTTTTTGATAGTTTCCTCTGTAGCCTACGAGAATTTCAAGCATACACGCCTACACAGAGAGGCAATTATACTAATAACTACCCATTAGTCCAATTAAATGTGAAGGAATAATCAAAGCAACTAGTGTTCTACAAAGCATATATGAAATGATTGCAAATTAAACATTACAAAAACAATTTTTCGAAGGGATGAGTTTCTATAAATATTCAACAGTTTTGGTAGTTACACTGTATGCCTGTTCTGCACAACGCTTCCCAGTCAAAAGAGACCCCGGGTTCCTACACTCAAGCTCCTGCTATAAAGCTTGGTTTTGACTCTCGACTCACCAACATATTTTGTTGGACAATTGGTTGTCATTGATGTCAACCCTCAGAGCATTTGAGATACCCCAGAGTTGTGATCGAGATTGATGGTGAGTTAGTTGTCATTGATGTCAACAAGAGTGGTTGATGTCAGTAGATGTGTTGGGTGCATTTGATGAAGTCTACACGAAGCTCTAGAGGTGTGGTCATGAGA
Organism: Picea engelmannii; assembly: GCA_009831015.1. Taxonomy (NCBI): domain Eukaryota; kingdom Viridiplantae; phylum Streptophyta; class Pinopsida; order Pinales; family Pinaceae; genus Picea; species Picea engelmannii. The sequence goes on from ML804404.1 coordinate 195,088, forward strand.
CCCAAAGTTTCTTTTAGGAATAAGTACATGAAGGACAATGCAAATGCAGGTAACAAACCCATAGATGGATAGTTTTCATTGTGCCATTTCTAGTGATAGGTGGTACACCATGTGGTTCCTTACAGTTAGGGAGATATGCCCTCACGAAGTTGGAAGCCCCAAAGAATGGTTAAGAAGCCTCTAATTGTTTTACAAGTCATTAATGAAGGTGTAAAGTGGTTGCGACAAGAAAATTCAAGAAGCCCTAAGATTAAGGAGAGAAGTTACTTGGAAAAAGTATAGATACACCTCAAGGAGTCTCTCATAAGCACATTGACATACACATTCATTGAATATCTATCTTGTAAGAAAGTGATCTTTTGGGTAGTTTGCGACGGTGAAATTTGAGGCTGTGAAAGAGTGAGAAGTGTGAGAGTTTCGAGATTGTAAAGGAGAGCGGGGATTTATGAGGAAACCCTAATTTTGTTGACCCCCACGGGTTAGACTACTATTGTCCCACGAGGTATCCCTGCAGATTTCCTAGGGATCATTATGAGAGGCCTTGCGTGACATGAAGTCTTTGTCTCTCGAGGACACGAGATAAGTGAAGGGATATACTAGTGCCAGGTTGTTGATGCCCAGGTTGGTCTACTTGTCTGTTATATGATATGACAAGGTGTCTACAAGATTACAAGTATACTTATGTACTAGTTTTGAGGCTTGTGCTTGGTTATGGTATGGTACATGCTTGAGGCATGTCTTGTTGATGTTGGTACGTGATTTGGTACACCTTGGTGATGACATGATACCTTGTTAGAATTACACTCTTGGCTATCTTGATATCTGGTTTGGTATATTTCATGGTTATGGTTCATTATTAGAGACACGTCTTTGAGATGTTGTTACATGGTTGAAGTTCACACTTGGTATATGGTAGCACATGCATGAGATACACCTCTTGGTGATGTTGGTACTTGGTTGAGGTACACCACTGATAGTACATGCTTGGGTACTTTGTTGAGGCACCTCATTGTTGATATCTTATGGTACATGGTGCATTGGATGATTGAGACATATCATGACTGATATGGTATATGGTTGAGGTACATATCATAGTACATGTTTTATGGTACATGTGGTACATGGTTGATGGTATGGTACAAGTTTGATGCATGATATGGTACATGGTTGATGCAAGAGATGGTACATGGTTAATTTACTTGGTATGGTATATGGTTGATGCATGGTGTGGTACAGGTGTTGATGTACATGGTCGATGTACATGATTGATACATGGTACACGGTTTGGTATATGCTTGAGGTATGTGGTTGGTTTCATATCATTGATGTTATGGTACATGATTGAGACACATATCTTGTGATGGTATGTTGGTGATCTTGGTATATGAATGGTAGAGGCATATATTGGTGATGTTGGTGCATGCTTGGCAGAGACATATGTTGGTGATACTTAAGCATCTGGTTGAGAGGTGTTCTTGGTGATCGTGGATCTAGTTTTGTTGATGTCGAGTATCAATGATAGTGACAGGTTGATGTGACAGGGTGATAGTGATAGGTTGATGTGATAGGTTGAAA
>ML804404.1:197104-228359 GCA_009831015.1 Picea engelmannii
GTGGTTTTCTCCCATTTGGGTTTCCCTGTAAATTTTGGTGTACTGTGTATTTGATGTGATGTTGCTTATGTTTATATGCTCATGATATATTGAATGCAATCATAGATGATACATTGATGATATATTGCTGATAATATTGAAGTTTATATATTGTGGCTAAAAGTGGTAAAAGTTCTCATACTGATTCACCCCCCATACCAGTATTCCAACAGACTTAAGGAGGATATAAGGGAATCTCCTAGCCAGATAAGAAGGAGATAAAAGAAGGCTAGAAAAAAGGGTTTTCGGGTCAATAACCAACATAGGTTGGGATGCATATGGGCTTACAGACATGGAAAATGTAGCCAAATGGATGTTTTCTTTGGTATGCAATGAATCGTTACCTTTCTCTTTGGACCAGATTCTCTATTTATGTCGTCTCTAGTTGGTTAGAGACAATTGAGTACAGGTAAACTGAGTTAGGAAACTAACCAAACCCATAACTCAACATTTAATTAGGAAAACACATAATTTTTTAAGCATTTATTAGCATGTAAGTGGATTTCCTTGGATAAACCCGCGTATATACGTGTTGCATAACACCTAGTAGAATTTATTAATCATGGGGCATTGATGTATTCCCACTATCAATAGCGAGGGAACCTTCCATTGGTGACTGCAATCTTCGAGGTACTAATAATGACTCTAGATCCCTATCTTAGAGCAGGATGTGTTGAAGTCGATAGGAAGAGATCCATTGGAAGGAGGGAATTAAGGCATCCCCCATCAACCAACATGAGGAGTAGAAAAAGGAAAAATATTTGGAAGGACTTGGACGAAATATTGAAAGGAACACCATGAAGTACATCTCCCGCATGCAACATATGTAAATAGTGCATGAAAGAGACTCTCTGAATAAAAACCAATGATTAAGACTGCTGACAAAGGTGAGGAAACCACCAATGGGGACAAATGGAATCCAAGGTACTACAAAAATCCCAATGTGTGAATAATGTTATTGCAATTGAACAAAAGGGAAACCACTTAGGAAGCGACCAATGATGGAATGCCATATGTTGAGCACAAGACCACCTATCAATGAACTAAATAAGGTTAGGGTGTGACTCTAGACCAAACTCTCAGAGAAAGGTGTCATAGTCGATAAGAGTTGAACCCGCCAGTAGGAAGTCAATGGAGACCCTCCATACCAGCACAAGTATAAAACAAAGACACTTTTAATTCTGATATGTAATTGACATATGGGAAGGCCAACTTGCAATGTCAAGAATTCTGCAGAATGGACGACACGGACTAAAACTTCCTCTGAACAAGAACACTACACAATATGTGGCTTAGGAAACATGATGTAGCGTAGACACTGGAAAAGATAAGAGTTTACAAGATAGATATAAATGTATATAATGAATAATGAATGTAAAAAATGATGCTTACAATGATGGGGGACCATTTATATAATGGCCTCTGTGACTTTAATAGAGTCATGATTTTTGGTCATGACTTTTAGTTAATTTATAATTTATTATCTTACTTATTATTATTTATATATAACATTGCTCTCTCCTTGAAATTTTGCTTTGTCCTCAAAGAAATGGTAACGACGGGTGTAACTGGAGAAAGTGCTTTGACTCCCATGCTGCATCTTCTTCTTGAAGGTTTTTCCATTTAATAAGATATTCCTTGATTACCCGAGAGCGCAACTTCTTTTCTCTGGTGGAAATAATGGATTCTGGTTCTAAAATGATTCTTCCTTCTTCATCCAACATAGGGAGAAATGTATGCATCTTTTGGTGTTTCCCCAAGTTTCTTTTTAGACACGATACATGAAAAACGTTGTGGATATGAATTTTATCTGGTAATTCCAACCCATAAGCTACATGACTATTTTTTTTGTTAATTTGATATGGTCCATAAAACTTTGGAGCCAATTTATTCTTTCCTTGGTGTTTAAGAGATAACTGTTTGTAGGGTTGAAGTCTTACAAATAGCCATTCTCCAACTTTGAATTCTCTTTTTGTTCGGTGTTGGTCAACTTGTTGCTTCATTTTGTTTCTTGCATCTGCTAAGTTTTCCTTGAGTATTTGAACAATTTTTTGACTTTCGTCTAAATGATCTTTTACTGATTCAAATTTTATTTATTTATTTGTGGCTAACTCTTTCTAAGATGGTGGTTGATATCCATAAAGATCTTGAAATAGTGTCATTTTGGCCGATGTGTGATATGTGGAGTTATACCACCATTAAGCGAGGTGCAACCATTGGAGCCGTTTTTTTTGCTTGTCAGTGACAAAGAAACAAAGGTAGGTTTCTAAGCATTTGTTGACAAAATTTTTTTGACCATCTGTTTTAGGATGGTAAGCCGAGCTCATATTAAGAGAGGTCCCGATTTTTTTGCAAAACTCTCTCCAAATTTTTCCTTTAAACTTGGAATCTCTATCACCGATGATAACTTTGGGGAACCCATGTAACTTATAAATGTTTTTACATAAGACTTCAACTATTTTTTTTGCGGAGTCTATTTTCCTTACTCCCATAAAAAGTGCATACTTGGTTAGTTTGTCTACTACCACTAATATTTTATATTTCCCTTATGATATGGGTAATCCTTCAATGAAATTCAACGAAATTTCTTCCCATTTTTGGTTGGGAATATGTAACGGATGGAGTAACCCGGGTGTTAATATATTTTCACTCTTGTTTCTTTGACAAAGGTCATATTCTGCTACATATTTTTGAATATATGCACTCATCCCTTTCCAAAAAAATGATTGAAGAAAATTATAATATGTTTTGAAAAAGTCAATGTGACCTGTGGCCAGACAATCATGGGATTCTTGAAGTACCTTGGATTTAAATTTTGAATTGGTATTCAAATAAATTCTTCCCTTATACCATAAGATGTCATTCTTCCATTTAAACTTGGGGTATTGGTTTAAATCATTGATTATGGAACATGTCTCTGGGATTTTGGCATACTTAGTTTGGATTTCATTCAACCATTCCAAAATTGCTATTGATACTGAAAAAACTTGTGCTTCTTCATCTTTTCCCGAGAGAGCATCAACCACTATGTTGTCTTTTCCTCTCTTATGTAATATATCCATATAAAATGTGGCAATTTTCTCTATCCATTTATGATGTTCAATGGACAATTTTTTTTGTTGTAACAAGTATTGTAGACTATTATGATCTGTACGTATCAAGAACTTGCTTCCCAAGAGATATTGTCGCCACTTTGTTAACGCATGCATGATGAAAAGCATTTATTTGTTGTATGTGGACTATAAGAATTCCTTTTTTTTAGTTTCCTACTTTCAAATGCTATTGGGTGTCCATCTTGTATCAAGACTGCTCCGATCCCAAAACTTGAGGCATCACATTCAATTATAAAGGGTTTCAAAAAGTCAGGTGTAGCTAACACGGGGGTTGTGAACATAATTTTATTTAAATTTTCAAAACACTTTTTAGATTATTCATTCCATTGAAAGGAGTTTTTATTTAGGAGATTTATTATGGGGGAAATTAGATGAGAATAGTTTTTGACGAATCTTCAATAGTATCCCGCTAAGCCTAGAAATCCTCTTAACTTATAGATGCTTTTTGGCCTAGGCCATTCTGTAATTTCTTTGATTTTCTCTGGGTCTACCTTGAATCCATTTTTGGATATAATGTGACCGATATACTCTACTTCCTCCTTTCCAAATGTACATTTTGACATTTTTGCATAGAATTGATTTTTTTTCTAGAAGAGATAATACTTGTCCCAAATGATTGATGTATTCCTTCCATGTTTTGTTGTACACCAGGATGTCATCAAAGAAGACTAAGACATATTTTTCTCAGGGGTGGATGAAATAGTTCATTCATAGCTGTTTGGAAGGTAGAAGGGGCATTAATTAGCCCAAAAGGTATCACCTTGAATTCGTAGTGTCCTTCATGTGTCTGGAAGGCGGTCTTGGTTACATATTCTAATCTTACTCTAATATGGTAGTATCCAGATCTCAAATCAAGTTTTGAAAAAAATATGGCTCCATGAAGTTTGTCCAACATTTCATCGATGAAAGGAATGGGGAATTTATTCTTGATTGTTATCTTGTTTAACCCTCGATAATCTATACATAATCTGAAAGATCCATCTTTCTTTCATACTAATACAACTGGAGCTGCATATGGACTTCTACTTTTTGTGATAACACAACATTTTAATAGGTCTTGGACTAATATTTCTATTTTTGTTTTATGATGATGGGGGTATCTGTATGGTCTAAACTTGAATGGACTTGATCTTGGTTTAACTTCAATTATATGTTCAATTCTTCTTTGTGGTGGTAATTCCATGGGAACGTCTTGAAATACCTTCTTGTGTTTTTGAATTAGATCTTGGATTTATGGAGTTTTGGAGTCATCATGTTCTGATTCTTGTGTTTCCATTTGGTGGTGTTGGATAAAATAGGCAGTTGCTCCTTTTCAGATAATCTTTTCCATCTGTTGAGATGATACAACTTGTGTTTTGGGAGGTTGAAAACCATATAATTTATACCTTTGTCCTTGCCACTTGAATTTTATGAAATTATCTTGGTGATTGGCTAAGTATGTACCTAAGGTTTGTAACCATTGGACTCCTAAAAACCACGTCTACTCCTCCCAGGGGTACGGTGTAGAGTTCTGATTCCAAATTGAAATCTTGAATTTGGAGTTTCACCTTATGGAATTTTCCTACATTTTCATTTTTTTACCATTTGCAACCATTACCTTCATGTCTGGAACTAGATATACAAATAGTTTGAGGTTCCTTGTAACATTGATGTCAATAAAATTGTGGGTACTTGCCGTGTTGATTAATACTGTGACATTATCATTCTTGATGTGTTCTTTTAATTTGAGAGTTTGTGGTTGGATAATGCCTTTGATGGTTGCAAGTGATATTCTTGGTGTGTTGTTTCCCATGAGGTTTAACATGTCATTTTGGATATTTTCCATTTCTTCATTTATTGATTCTTCTGAATCTGACTCATCATTGTTTTCTTCTTCACAAGTATATAATTTTTTTGAATTCTCTTCTATCCGACACTTGTGTCTTGGGTGCCATTTCTCTCCACAACATTTACATTTTCCTTATTTTATTCTTTGGGTATCCAAACTTCTTATTTTATCTTCTCGTAGGTTGGGTGGTATATATTTTTCAATTTCTGTGTTTGTGGTCTGAGGTATGTTCCTTCTTGAATAAAACTTGCTGAATCTTGATTGCCCCTCTACTTTTTCTTCTGCTACTTTTGGCTTGTGTCTTGCTATTTCAAAAGTTGTAACCTCATGCGATTTTAACGCATCTTGGATATGTGGATTGAGACCACCTATGTAAAACTGAAGTAATTTATTATCAGATAATCCAAACACTTTGGTGGAAATGGATTCCCATTGGTGTGTAAATTCATCTACGCTGCCTTTTTGCTGTAACCTGGTGAGTTTTGAGAATTTTTTTTTTCCAGAGATGCCCTATAATCTTAAAACAAAATCGTTTTTGAAAGAATTCCAATTGTATGACTGGATTCTTCCTTTCCACCATAGGTACCAATTGTATGTAGTGCCTTCGAGGTACATGGACACATATTTAACCTTTTCTTCTTCGGTTGTAATATTATGTATATGGGAATATTCTTCAGTTTTGTTAAACCATGTCACACATTGGTTATCACCTCCATTGTATTTTGAGAGTTCTATTTTGGCTTAAGGAGGATAAATCATTAAGGATTGATACTGTGATATAGGTTGGGGATTTGATATTGAATTGTAGGGAGCTGGTGGTGGCAGTGGTGGTGATGTGTTAGATGTGCTTGAGTCACTTGGATGTGGTTGGGTGGCTTGTCGGTGTCCTTGGATTTTTATAAGATTTAAAAGCTCATTATGCTTTTCTTCCTGATGTTGTGTTATCACGACTAGGATTTGCTGCAAATAATCTTTTATTTCTCCTTTTAAGTTTACCAAACCTTGTTGTAGGTTAACCCCGATCTCTTGAAAAATATCATCTTTAAGATCTTGTTTTAGATTATCTATGCTTTGTCACAATTCGATTCCGACTTTCGCTGAAATTTTTTCTTTAAGATTATGGGTTAATTCTTATCTGAGTGCCTCATTGTTGATCCTTATTTCTTCTCTTAGCTCATCATGAGTTTTTCGTATTGCCTTTTCGAGTGATTTTCAAGTGTTTTTAGATTCTTGGTCTATTTTTTTGATTTGGTTCTTTAATTATGACACATTCTCGGTATTTGGAGGTGAATACTTCTTTGTAATTTTGACTGGAGTTGATAGATGCCCTTTTTTTAATTTATTTTTATAAAAAATTAATACTTTATAAATTAATTATTTTTTTGTTTAAAAAAAAAGAGTGTGGATTTTGTGGAATCGTACGACCGTACAGATGAAGTGGATAATCTGCAATGATCAGGGGGACATGGCTGTCGACGGATGTCAGGGGTATGGACAAGGAAAAACGCGTGCAGTAAAAAAAAATTGCGGCACATGATAAGATGTGACCAACAGGGGTGGATGCAACATATGGATAGAGGACATGGTTGAAAGGATTTTCAGGGTAGATGGATGGAAAACGCCAAAGAAACAAGGCTAACAAGACTATCAGGGTGTATCAGGGTATGGATAGAGAAGGGAATGATGCGGGTAAGGGACAATTGAGGCACAAAAACAAAATGGATAGAGGCATAGTGTGGGCACGAGAAGGGACAGAGTGTGGGAACGAGGTAGGCTGTGATATGAGATAGAGGGACGGTGGTAGATATGGTTAATGGAGTTGTGGAGGAAAGGAAAAAAAACAACGTAGGGCGAACCGCTCTGATACCAATGTAGCATAGACACCGAAAAAGATAAGAGTTCACAAGATAGATATAAATGTATATAATTAATAATGAATGTAAAAAATGATGCTTATTACAATGACGGGGGCCCATTTATATAATGGCCTCTATGCTTTTAATAGAGACGTGACCTTTGGTCATGAATTTTAGTTAATTTATAATTTATAATTTATTTGTTATTTATTATCTTACTTATTATTATTTGTATATAACACATGAACTGGAAATGAACATTGACATAAGTCTATGATGCAGGAAGAAACGATAGACTCTCCACAGTGACTGGAATAATAACCTTCTAGAGGAGTAACAACTATATGTAACTCGTTCAGTTTCCTAAAGTCATACTAACCCAAATTGTTGAGACTAATCTCAAAAAATTGTGCTTTATTCAAAGGGGACTCGACTACTGCTAATAATGGTAAAGAAGACTCATTCCCACACTATTTTTTTATTATTTTTTTATTTTGTCTTTTTCACATTGGAAATCCTGAAAAAAAATAAAATAATTCTAAAATACACGGAGGAAACGAGTGTCGCGAGAACGAAAACTAGTTCCAGGTACACAGAACATACTGATGCTCAATGCAAGGAAGCATGTGTAGGATATGGACACTCGAGGGAATTTTTCCTCCTAGGGTACAAGTATCAAATTGCAAAGGAAAAAATTGCAAGGATAGCAACTGATGAGAATGCATAAGCAAATGGTTGAGCAATAACAAGATGAAACTAACATTAGGCTCAAAAGCACAAGGAGTCGAGTGCAATGCAATATTACAAATCAACACATAAGTATGGGAGTCCCATGGAAAAATAGTTAGAATAAGATCGAGAAGAATATGTGGTTTCAATGCAATGTCATTGTGAGACTAACAAGACTCCCAAGCCTAAGAAAAGTTTCAGCATGGGCACCAAAAGGAAAAGTAGGCGCTAACTAGGATGCCCATGATGGTAGGCTCTACCATGAACTGAATGACACTTAAAATCAGTTGGAAAGGTTTGTGTCACCAGTAAGTGGGGTTGACCCTAAGGAAAGTGTATAATAAGTCACTGATAATGCAAAATGCAAGGTGGAAAGTTACTACCCTATATGCCAGTGATGGGAACATTACCTTAACGAGTAAAAAAAATTTGACCAGCAGATACACAAATCCATTCTAAATATATTCCCTGCACAATATCAACTCAAACCATCACCTCGTACAATAATTCTGGTTCATTTAAGTTTTTTAAAACTAAAAATAGTAAAAATTATTGAAAAGTGGGTAAAAAATATTTTTAATAAGAAAAACTTAACCCAAAAACATTGTATTTTAGTTTTTACCAAATTAGGCAATTTTAGTAGGAAAACCTTATGAAATTTCGAAGACCATAAATGGAGCTATTGTTTTCATAATTCCTCGTCGCCAGAACCAAGTAAACAATCTCTCATCCCTCTTCATTTCTATCCAAGATTTTTTCCTTTTCTGCAATTTATTTTTTAGCATTTTCAATTTACAAAATGGACGGGCTCATACAAACCTTGCTTTAGTACATGAAACGTATACCCTACCATATACACATATATTCTTAATGGAAGCCACGTATATACACTAGTGCCATAATATATATGCGCATATATGTACAGAATCCTTGAAAAAAGAGAATTAACTTATCTTTTTTTGTTTTATAGGGCTCCAAAATGGTTATTGAGTGGAGGGATAGAGAACATGAAGATATTGAACAATAAATGATAGACAATCTAGAGGTATTAGAGGCTCTCCGACAATGCGGGTTGAGGAAATTTTATGAATGCCCAAATATGTTGGTGCATAAAATATTCTGGAACCTCCTGATTAGTTACTGGAAACCAGACGTGGATGCGTTTATGATGGATGGTCAATCTCTTACCATAGTGGCCGATGAAATTTACTTCATTACAAGTTTATCTAGACGAGGTGACTTAGTCAACCTCGGGACCCGAGGGGGTATTGGGATGACCATAGAGGATTACATAGCCTCCTATTGCACCCCTAGGAGACAACGAGTCAGGAGTCAAGTCCCGATTTGTAACATAGAGGGCCTGAGTCTAAAGGTCATCTTGCAAACCATTACCAAGATTGTTGGATCAACCTCGTTGCACCAAGAAACGAGGCCACATATGTTTTATGCTATTGAATGTTTGCGTTCAATTATATATGATTGGAGCACATATTTACTGTAGAGTATGAATACCCAAATCACAAAGCACACAAATGGAAAGATGAAGAAATTGATATACAAAAACATCTTGTGCTACTTTTTCTTAAGATGGTACTCGCCATGATCCCACGAGTCTATATGGAACCCCATAGAATTGAGTACCCATGTTTACTGCGATGGTCCACCTTGATACATCACATGGGAGGTGGGAGACTTATACATTCAGATGGAAATGCATTTTATGATTGGTGGCCATGTTAGATCATTGCAATTGATGATTATCCCTATGAGGGTATACATTTTTCCGAGGATCCAGATATGCATGTGCCTCCCGGTTCTGTGCTGGGTGATATTGGTAAGAAGATTTTTTAAATTTTGAAAATATTAAATTTTTATTTACTTTAATTATTTCAAGAGGTAACCCAATAATATTTTTGGCATGGATTAAAGCTAAAAAAATGTTATGAATGTGTAGATATCGGACCGAAGAGGCTAGAGGGGTACCCTCATCACCAACGCAGAGCACATGGTGAAGCAAAGTTAGGAGAAGATGCCACATAGATGGAGAGAATTTTGAAAAATGTCCAAAGAAATCAGGAGCGCCTCACTCAGCAGATTCCCATGATCCAGATCGAGGACTTGCCGGAGCATATGTAACATGAAGCAGTAGGTGTACCAAGAGCCTGGGTATAGTTGTTCAAGCGTCTGACCAACACCGTAGTGTTTTATAAAGACTCACATGTGGGGGATGGGTCCTCAACATAGATAAAATATCATATTTTTTGTACCGACATATAGAGATGGAAATTCAGGGCTAGAGGCCTAGATTTTGTAACTTATAATCCATATTTTCTACTTAATGGACATGGAAATAATATATACATATCTCTTTTTGCCTTGTTATAAATGTGTTACAGAAATTTTGTGTGTGATTCTGACTTTATATGTGTGACAAATTCCAACCTAATACATAGTTAGCGTATGCATCAAACATATAATTTTCACTTCTAGAAACATGATTGTAAGTAATATAACTAAAATGTCGTTCTAGAAGACGTACCCACATGAATCATTAGAGCAATGTAGGATCATGCACATGGTATTGAACATTTAGATATGACACCACCAACTGGGAATATAAGAGAACCTCTAAAGATGAGATACCATGCACAATATCATATCTTAGGAGTTTGATCTTAGTGCTATACACATTCACATTATTCATTGTTGGACCCAGACAAGTGCCTTCAGATACAACCACTTGGACCTAAGGTGAATAAATAATCCATGTGGCAGAAGTGAGGTTACGAGTGTGATGGATTGTGTTATTTGTGAACCTGAGATGGAATGAAGACTCCAAATACATATGCTAATCAAGTAGAAACACTATAAGCAACCGATAACAAAAAGAGAGAAAAAAATACTATCAATGTGCAATAATTACAATGGGAAAACACCAGAGCAATGAGGCTCAAGCGTAGTACCTCTTGAGGTAGAGCCAATTTTTGGGACCTGGAAGCACATTACCCTCATAATCAGATAATTAATAGGCTCCCTTCCAAAGAGCATGCCTCACAATGTAAGGATCATGCCATATTGGATTAAACTTGCTTGCCCCTAATGCTTCCTTGTCTTGATCATAAACTAGAACCAGGTCACCCTTGAAAAAGACCCTTGGGAATGCAAACTTGCCATACTGAGACTTGAAATGCTTTTTGTGAGTCTTGTTTTCTGTAGCAGTATCATGGCGTTTCTCATCCAACTTCTCTAAATGGATGAGACATGCTTCTAAATCTGTCATGTCAGGAAGAATCTCAATCATGATCTTTAATGAAGGAATTTCACATTTGGTAGGTATGACCGATTCCACCCATGAACAAGTTGGAAGGAGAGAATCCCATGGCAGTCTTGACTGAGGTTCGATATTCCCATTATGCCAGATAAAACATCAAATTCCAATTAGATTTATTCTTATTGATAGTACATTGAAGTATGGTCTTGAGAGACTTGTTTACAACTTCTACCTGACCATTTTCTTATGGATAATATGGAGACAAATGCTCTTGCTTGAATCCTAATTTAGATGCTAACTATGACATCATTCGGTTCTGAAAGTGGATGACATGGTCCGTGACAATATCTCTTGAAACTCTGAACCTGGTGATAACCTAATTGAATAGAAACAACGTTGTTGTCTCACAATTGTTCACAAAAGTAGGCATGGCCTTCGCCCACTTTATAAAGTAGTCGATAGCCACTATGATATAACAATGACTCCTAGCCGAAGGTGAGTGGAATTTGGTGAAATCAATTCCCCACTTCATGAAAGGACCAACAGTGATGATGGGAAATAACAGAGCATGATGCATGCACATTGTTTGAGAAAAATATGGCAAGGATGACACCTTTTGACCGCCTCAACAAAATCCTTAAAGATCATTCGCCAAAAGTACCCAATGTGCAATATTTTTCCAAGATAGATGACTTCCACATGCTCCACTATGACAATCATTAAGCACAAACTCTTCTTCCTCATGGGTCAAGTAGTGATGAAGAATTGAATCGACCCCATGACGATACAAATTGTCGCCAATAATGAGGTAATTCTTCACCTAATGGCGAATTCGACGTCGATCATCTTGTGAATGATGCGAAAAAAACTTTAGAGTTTGGAGGTATACTAGAATATATCCATACCAAGGATTTATAGAAGTGATAAGGAAGAGATGCTCGTTTGAAAATGAGTATGTAATTATAGTTTCCTCATCCTCTTGGGGAAACTCTGACATCGACTTGATGAAAACCAATGAATTTTTGGACTTGGTCAAAATGAACTCCAAGTCAAATTCTTGTAGAATGACAATCCACTTATTGTATTTTCCCCTAATTATACACTGTGTGAGGACATATTGAAATGAATTAACATCCACAACTATAATGGTTTTCCATAGTAAGATGTAACGTCACAATCTATGGATAGTTTGAACATCTACCAATGCTAGCTTCTCGACATGCGAATAATTTAGTTCAAGCCCAATCATACCATGATTGAGATAATAAATGGCCTTCTCTTGTGTGCTATCATCTTCCTGAACCAATACCATGCTGACTGTGGATTATGTTGCTGCAATATATAACAAGAAATCCCTGCTATAGTCCATAGGATTGACCAGAGGGGCATAAATGAGAACATTCTTAAGCGCATCAAAAACTCATTACATGAACTCGTCCCAAACAAAGGGAACCCTTTTTTTCAACAAATGCATAAATCCCTTGGTGATGTCAGCATAGTTTTCTATGAAGCGTAGAAGGAAATTATCCTTTCCTTGAAGACTTTGTAACTGATGAATATTTTGCGGGGAAGGAAATTGAACTAATTCCTCAACCTCTAACAAACCGGCCATGATCCATTTGTTGGATATGATAAAACCCAACAGTCGCCCCAAAACAACGCAGAAAATGCACTTGTTCATATTTAACCGAATACGATAATAACAACATCTTTAGAAGATAAGCCTAAGATGTGTTGGATGATCTACCCTCTTGCGAGAGGGAGCAATGAGGTCATTTAGATACACTTCAAAATTGTGGTTCAAATCATGGAAAGTCAATGACATGGTCTGTTGGAACGCAATTCCAAAATTTTTGAGGCCAAATTGAATCTTCCTATACGCAAAACTCCCCCAAGGACATATGAACGTTGTCTTATGCTGATCCTCAGGATGGATATGAATATTATTATCCCCAGAAAATCCATCCATAAAGGAAACCATTTTTCTTCCCACACACTCATTGATGATATGGTCAATGAAAGGTGTGGGGAAATTTTCCTTTGAACAAGCTTTGTTCAGATCGTGGAAATCCATACAAATGCATATGGTTCCTTTCTTTTTATCTATCGAAATAGGGTTTGACACCCATTCAGTAAGAGGAACTAGGTAATTAAACCTTCCTTAAGAAACTTTTCTACTTCATCCTTTATAGTTTCTTCCTTCCTAGGATTTACCGGTAATATGGTTGGCATTTTTGTAAGTATGAATCTCATGTTCGATAATGCAGGGGTCAATGCCTGACATTCCTCATAGGACTAGAAAAAAATATCATGAACTATTTAAATAAAAAGGTATACGTACATATCTCTTGAGAAGAACAATCCTCACTGATAAAAACATTTTCTACGATGCTAGGGGTTTTAGAGATGTTGATTGGAATATTTTTTGATATATTAGCCATTTTCCCCTCAACATAAACATCGTGCTTTGCTAAGGAATTCACACATTAATTTACACATCCACTCACAACTAATCAAAACTCTCTTCTTTCGACTCAATTGATATCTAGAAGGAAATATGATCGATGATGCAGATCCTCCCATGGTCATTTTGGCCGTGTCATCGCCTCTATAATATATTTTTCAGAAGGTAAGACAGTGTTAAGGCAATGGAGAGAAGTAGAATAATTCTAAGCCTAAATGAGATTTGGAAACTGATCCTCGTAGGATCAAATTCTGCAGCAGCCTGCTAGATTGCTAGATAAGCAATCTCTGTTATAAAAAATGGCATGGCCATCCCGACATACAAAAGACCTTCCACCAATTCACACAGCGATGGTAACACCCACATATCTTCAAAATATGTAGTTCTAAATGAACCTACTCGTGCAACAGGGATCAAAGGGTTTGAATTTTATAGCCAACCGGGGTAGCTCGAATGTACAAAAATGGTGTTGAGAAATTGAAGTTTCCCATAAGCGAAGGATACATTCCAACACCAATCCTCTCAGTTTCCATCTGAGATTTTTCAATCAACGAGACCATAGATACTGAATTTTCTATGGATTTAGAGTGGTTGAATGACATCTTGTCTATCATTACTATACTCTCTTCATGAGGGAAGCACAAAATTTGAAAAACTTATGAGACAACAACCATCATCACATAGTTCCAACTCCTTCCTAACAAAAGGTTATAGTCGAGTGGAGCGTCGACTACTTCAACTTCAACAAAAACTGTCTTCCCCCCTAACTGGATAGGAAAAGAGGAAATGAGATCGTGCAGT
Source organism: Picea engelmannii (assembly GCA_009831015.1). Classification (NCBI taxonomy): domain Eukaryota; kingdom Viridiplantae; phylum Streptophyta; class Pinopsida; order Pinales; family Pinaceae; genus Picea; species Picea engelmannii. The sequence goes on from ML804404.1 coordinate 211,206, forward strand.
ATAAATGATCGTACATTGAATGCAGTTAAAAGAGTAGGATATGGGGTAAGATTAGGGGAGCCAATTTATTTCCAACAAGACACCGAAATAACGCATGTCGAAGCGCCTTCATCAACGATAATTCTCCCAATAATGTGTTTCACATAAACACCATTAATTTGGAAGGATACATGATAGGGAAGACGAGGCTTCACCTCTATAGCATCAAACTTCATAACGAGTTGGCTTGAAGAGTCATCAACCCCTATTATAGACAACAATGCAACTCATTATGAAGGGAAATTTTGTAGCACCTATAGGTCTGACATCGCACATGGCATCTGATCCATGTCCTCAATAATAGAATAGGTGGGCGTGTATCGAGCATTCAGGTTGTGTGACACATGATTATACACACATTTCAATATGTGTGGCATTATTTATTTCTCAGGATTCTCTATATGGAGAGAATTTTGAGGATCCTAAGTTTCTTTCCCCTTAGACGTCGACACAGGATTACCATAATCACAAGTTCTATTAGAGAAAATAAATTCCTCCACTTTCTTATGGTTCACCATATTGATGAACGACATTGATCCATCTGAAAATGGTGCATTTTGGGTGCCCCTTTGCCGATTTCCACCAAAAGAGCCCGTTTGCAAGTTCTTTTTGTGTGGAAATGGGTTCTTCAGCACAACATGCTATTGCTAACTAGAAGGTTTTGTGCCTCTTCCATATTTGGGTACTGATGAGTAAGATAATCCTCATTGAAAGCTTGCAAGGGAATTTCACCTTCTTCTTCTCCTTCTTAGCCCTTCCAACATTTGCATCAGATTTTTATTTTTATTATTGTTATTTCCACCTCCTTTATTATCTTTTCCTTTCTTATTATTCCCTCTGAGTTGATAGGTGAATTTTGGGGCCATCGATTGTACAATGTGAACATCCGATGAATGGATGGTGGAAATAGTCAAAGCCATGGCTTGACCAGATGTAGATGGATGAATGGTCATTTATTGCATCTGGTTTGTAACCAGATCTGAGATAGTTCTTTTTATGGACTCAACAATGCCATTGATACGTAGTCTGGGCTTCTCTTTCGAAGGATCGAAACTGGGTCACGACGCATCCAGTATAATATCATAAAGGATCCTAGATTGTGAGTAGATTAAATCTAGTTTTTGGGCCCTAAATATTTCATCTTCTTCAAAGGATACTCCTGACGTAGATACACATTTAGAGATTTAAGGCAATAAGGACTTGAGGAACCATTCCAATAAGAACTTAAGAGGGACCTTGGATTTTATTAGCCTCTTCCTCCAATGCCACTCTTAGATATGATCCAATATGTGAGTGGCTTTGTCCTATCTAAGTGTGAATAGGAGGTCTATGCCAAGATTGTATTAGATAGGAAGCTAGAAGTGGTTGAGGAAAACCAAGACCATATTGTGAAACATGTGAAATAATGAACCGTCAAGTTCAATGTACCATTTCATTGCGACTCCCATAAGATTATGCTGGAAGAGATGAAGTCAGATGGAATCATCATTTAAATAATTTGATAAACACCATAGATGGAAAGTCGTCACATGGTCACCCGAATCCTCACCAGACTTAGCTTCGAATTTTGGAATTTTGGAATGTTAGAAGGAAATGTGGTGGGGAATGGAGGCCAACTTAGATAATGGAAAACCAGATCGTTCATGAGTTTTGATAGGTTAGGAAAGTTTAATGTTTCCAGAAAAGTTAAGCTCAGTGGGGGCCCATAATTCCAACTATCCGAGTTGGAACTTTTGGGTTGGGTACATGCCAAAAAAGAATAACCTAGGTAATTGGTACTAGCACCATGTTTCCGGGAAAAGTTTGCAGATGGGCCAAGGTTTTGAGTAAAAAATTGATGAACTTGGTTATATGGAGGAAAACATCCACCCATATGGTTCACGTAAGACAAAGTAGGGTTTCCCCCTACTGACATCCCTTGTGAAGGGAAACTCCCTTACATTGGATAGTTCTGACTGAGAAAGGGATTTCCTCTTGACGACATCCCTTGTGAAGAGTAATATCCTTGTGTGGGATTTGAAGGGGTTTCCCCCTTTCGTAATTCCAAACAAGGGAAATATATTACTCCTAAACACACCTAATAACGTGAACAGGTTAGAAGAACACAACATGCTGATGGACTGAAATCCGCCACCCATAGGACTACCCCACCCCATGAAGATATTAGGGCTAGAAGGAAGGAAAGAACCTCTCCTGAGCAAGGGGAGTGGCAAAGGAATGTTCCCTCCTCCCCATGGAAAGGCTTGGAGGGGAGTTGAATAATTCCCTACACCAACATTACTACTCTAAGGAAATTATTGAGAACCAACCGAGACATTCTGCATGTTGAATGACGACATCCCAAACGAAAAAGTGTTAGATATAAACGACGACAAAGAGACTGCACTTGATGGCTGAGTGGACCTGATTATCAGTAGCGAAGAGCTACTGATCAACGTGGCTCCCATGGATTGAAACACATTTTTCACGTTCACTACATTAAAATATGGTTTTGTGCAACATAATTTCTAATAAATCACATCCCATCTGTAGATGAAGACAACATTGTTTTATTGTCCTTTCCATACAAAACGATTTAGTTTTGGGAGGGGGGGAGGGAAGAAACACTGCCACCTGGAGAAGAATGAGCTACCCCACAAGAACCTACAGTAGAACAAGTTGTTGTAGAAACCATTCCTACATGTTGTCACACAAGAAGACACAATTTTTGGTATGTACAACAACAATTATTAGTGTGTAAACAACAACCATAATTTTTCGGCATAAGAAAGCCCTATTACTGTTACACAAGAGCAAAAATAGGAAGTTCTATTGTTGTTACACAAGAACGAGTAGCAGCTCACAAAATATCATGATGTCATGAGTTATGATTTATTGTTTCTACTCCTATTATAACATTGTTGTTGTTACTATGGTTTTTTTTTTATATATTATGTGCATAAATTGATTTGTTTATATCTTGATATTTGTGCATCATATGGTCATGATTTTTGGTGAGGAGAAGCAATAAAATAGGACAATAATGCTTGCAGAATTTCATAGAAAAGTAGTTGTTAATTTGAGAGAAAATGGCTAAAGCTTGTTGCTACTCCTGTAACACTCTTGCTCCAACTCACGGATAGTAGCTTATTTTCTTATATTTTGAGGACCATGAACCAGATTATTGTGATTTTCTATGGAAAAAGACATTAAATTGGGATAAACACAACCACCAAAAATCTCCTTAATCCAGAGTATTGTTTGCATGAAATACCAATTTTTCAAATCTATTGAAACTCCCTATGCAGGTTTGCTGCAACTCCATCAGATTTGTTGCAAGATTTACTTGAATTGTTTTAGGATGCTAATATTGATTTTAAAGCATGGTTCCTGACAACTCATAGAAAACGTTTGAGGAAAATGAAAATGTTAACAATAGAAGAAAGGTATGCAATGTAGAAAGAGAAATTTCCCTACAATTTGGTTGATACAAGGTACTTGGTTGCATGAGGACATGCAACATTTTCGGCTAGGGGTAGCTGACACACTCTAGAAATGAAATCTTTTTATACCATCTTTTCACTACCTTTAACCTCTTTCCACTTACCTAGACCATGTATCAATATATCATTGTGCATGATTTAGAATTAATGTGTTTCCATTACATTTATTTAGTACTTTACATGAATTTATGATTAAACATTAAAAAATGATCATATTTGCATTTATCTTTGAGTTAATATGCAAAGATTATGTGCTAGACAGGTTGTTGTGAATAATTTGATATCACCATATGATGTATTTTGGTTCCCATTGCTGCAGATCAATTGATGCAATTCGTTACAACAGTCACTCCAAATCCTTACAACACTTGCTGAAACTCGTCATGGAACCATTTTTCACTGCAACTCATCCAAAGAATGATGCTACAATCAGAACCTTGAACCATTGGAACCATGAGCCAACACCAGAAATACGACCCATTGGAACCATGAGCCATGTTGTTACTATATGTGACAATTATTGATCCATGCAACAATAATGTTAATCCAAGCAATTAAAGATATGGAGATAATTTTGTAATTCCAATACAAAATATTAGTTTGAGTGGCTAACCATGAATCTTGGAATTCTTGGGAAAAATATCTTGGAGTTATTTATTATTTTCTAAGAAAAAGATCTTGGAAGTTATCTATTATTTTCTAATTTTTAGCAAAATATCTTTGAAGTCATCTATTATTTGCTAATTGTTAGCAAAATATCTTGGAGTTATTCATTAATTGCTAATTGTTCGCTGGAACCTATTCATTATTTGAGAAATTGTTGTAACCAATATGGGTTTATTAAATCCATAAGTGGGTTTATTTAGATACTTGTTATTTCTAGTTTCCCTTAAATTTATGTATAAAAGAGAGCACTCTCTCCATTATTCAGGGGAGGAATCATAGAGCAATGTCTGAATGACAATGGAATATTTCGTTGAGTTTTTATTTTAAATGTAGTTTTATGATTTTCGTAGTGTGTGATTTAATTAATTCATTTCGTCTATTTTCTTTGCATATTTGTAATAGATTGATTTGTTTTGATTATCTTAATTAATTTAATTAATTTATGTTGTAAATGTTGATATAGAATAATATCAACACTCTATTCTATGGAGGCAGTGCCCACTCCAATAGAAGAAAGTGTCATGTAGTTTAGGTAGCTTATTTGATTTCTTGTTGACTAATTTAATTATGTAGTTATCTATTCATGCAAGATTTATTTTATTTAATTCCGCTAGTTTCTTGATTTAATTTGTTCATGAAATTAGATTACTCATGTGGGACTGTGTTTATATATTCATGCAATTAAGAATTCACGTCAGATTTCATTTATTTATTTGTTTCTAATAATTGATTGGGTTGCATTATTTTATGTTGTTGAATAACCGTGCTTAACACAATGACTACATTTGTTGGTCTGAGTAGAAACAATAATCATCTTGGTGAGGATTAGATTAGATTAGTTTTCTTTCTTGCAAGTGTGACATTTACTTTCCTGTGAGTGACATTTACTTTCTTGCAAGTGTGATATTCACTTTTCTGTAAAAGTGTATTTCAATTCCTGTAAGTGTGACATTTACTTTCCTCCAAGTGTGACATTTACTTTCTTGCAAGTATGATATTTAGTTTTATGCAAAAGTGTGCTTTCAATTCCTGCAAGTGTGTATTTTTGTAGAACCTTCCCAGATCTTGAGAATGGTTTATAATCTAGAAACAAATGTAATAATTGATACTACAATGACATATAAAACTAGTGGAAGAGTGGAGTGTATCCTGCACATACAGTGCATGGTAACTCACAAGTTTCATACGAGCACCAAATTGATAATTAAATGCACACTATTTTTAGCTGTCTTTCTGAGAAATTATAAAGGTAATTAAAAAATCATGTCACTAGTCATAAGTAATTAATGAGAAATGTATACAAAAAAATACAATCCAATTTGCATAGACATTTATCATGGAAACCCAATTGGGAGAAAACCACAAAACTTATATTTATAAAATCGTGTAGGCACCAACCTACTGTTACAATATTTGCAAGCACCAACCTGCAGGAGACACAAATCTCCTCATATGAACACCAACTCGATAATTCGTGTAGGCACGAACCTATAGCTACAATATTTGTAGGCACTTGCCTACATGAGACACCAATCCTCTTAGTTGAGAATTGTTAGGGACCTAACCTACCTAACCCCTCAAGTGGGTAGAATAATATATTTCCATGTAATAAAGGTCAATATTAATAAGGCCTAGCAATAAGGAGGAATAAGTCAAATGTAAGAAGACCTAATAGAAACTTCTGCTTCTAGAAGGATCTTCCTCTAGATTGTTCTTTTGGATAGATAGATTTAGTATAAATAGGAATAGAGGGTATGAGAAGTTTTTTCTATTATTGTAATAGAGATCTGCTCTGCTCGAGGTTTCCCCCTTGAAGAGGCAAGTGAACATTGCTATCAATAATCAAAGTGCTCATTCTGGTGTTATTCTGGTATTATTTTGGTATTGTTTTGGTATTATTCTGGTTATATCCTTGTTTCTCTGCTATTTCTAGCTAAAATATTTTTGTTCTGCATACTATTTTATATCTGGAATACTACAAGTGGTATCCGAGCACCTTCCTCAGTAGAAAATTGTGGGTTAATTTTTTTTAGGGTAGAGACATATTCCAACATCTTAAAGCTACATACATCTATCGTTACACACATAAACTCATGGTCGGGGAGTCATACACACATGAAATACAAGAGGTACTTAAGCACACATTTGTTGGCCACCCTTGTAACCCCTGTTGGTACCCTTTCGAGTGGTAGCGCATAAGACAACACCTGTATATGGATTGACCTAGATTTTCTGAAGCCCTCCATAGATAAACCGATCAGTCATCTGACTGATATAGTGCCACCGAGAAAAGCACTCAAGAAGATACTCTCTAGTACCTAGGTAGTCGGGTAGTACGATGAACAGAATGATCTAGCCTACTTAGTTGGTTCCCTAAGAGATTGGGTCGAGTACTACTATTGGACCCTGAATGTATATCAGAGAGCTATAACACATGGCAAACCCTTGTCTGTAGAAACCCTGAATATCCTACCCCTGGGGACAAAAACAAAAAAAATAGAACAAACTAGATCTATTGTCGTGCAATTGCGCCTTCTGCATTTTGGTTGTGAAATTACTACACATTTCTTCCTGTTAAGCATTTAGGCATTTTGTCACTGCAGTATTCTTTAGGCCGAAGTATAAATCCATAGGAGTAAATTAAAAAAAAAAGAGTATAGTGGTCCCGTCGACACACTTAATTGGGACCTATTCCATTGGATTTGTTGGACACACCTACCACACTTAGAGGGGGGGTGAATGAGTGTAAGGCTCTTTTTACCACAACTTCCCTTTTACACAAAACTCATTAGTTAACATTCAACTTTTAAGCATTACTCATTACTGTCATTTATAACTAGTTAGATGTGAACATATATCAACAACATATATCAGCAACATAGATCATCAATAAGTCATCACCACAAGGAACACAAAGAACACAAAGAAAACAATATGTATGTACAATTTTTTTTTTTTTTTTTTTTAACAGAAACAGTTATGGAGTATTTATATTCATCTTGGCCCGAAAGTCGAAAATCTGATTACATTGGTGATTTCTTTGTTCTGTTGCATCTCACTGCTATGGATGAGGGTGCAGCTGAGGCTTGAAGATTTCTTCCTTGATAAGGAACCCATAGAATCGATTTTAGATATTTTCCCCCACTTGGAGATACAAACAAATTTGTTTAATAGCAAGCAGTAAAACATGGCAGCAATCAGCTTAAGGAATGGGTTCCCATGATTCTTCTTCGTCTTTCATCTTGACCCCGACAGAGAGAAGGAAAGCTTTGTTGGCTTCGATGTCCACCGCTTTATTATGAGTTCACAGCACATGGTAGTACTTCAAGTTCTAGAAAGTGTTTTCCAAGCCTTTGATTCTAGTTATCAGCCTTGATAGTTTTAGGTCCAAAGCTGGGGAATTGGAAACCATTGCGTTTATAACAATCTGGGAGTCACCTATAACATTAGCTTCATTTATGCTTAATTCTTTGAGGATCTTTAGACCTTGGAAGAGGGCCAAGGCCTCAGCTTGAATGCTGGAAGAACATCCAAGTCCCCAAGCATAGGAATGGATTTTATCCCCAAATGGATTTACAACAACACCTCCTGCACCAGCTTTGCCCGGGTTGCCCTTTGATGCTCCATCAAAAAAGAGGGAATGCCTTGCTTGCGATTTGATCCAGTCTTGAAAGTCGATTTCAGATTTCCTTATTTGCCAATCTTTAATAATAGGGGCTTTTGTGACTGCTGGGAGAAATTGTATATCTAGAATTGATCCCCATGTGATGTCCTGTTGGCTGAGATTGGAGTCGTCTTTTATGTCAGTCAAGCATTCCTTTATTTGGCATTTAATCTTGATTTCTAAGGCCTTGTGGTTCTGCTTTGTATTTCTGAAGATTCTTCTATTACGTTCTAGCCATATCTGCCAACAGATAACCTTTGGGAGGACAACCCATGCCGATTTAATTATCTTGTTTTTAGGAGGCGGGCCAGGATATATGATTTCCCATTTAGAGAAGAGTTCAGCAATGGAACAAGGGAGCATGAAATTAGTATCCAAATCTTGAATAAAGGAAGACCAGATCTGCTTGGAGAAGTTGCATTCTAGAATTAGGTGGACTGCTGTCTCTGCATTTTCATTGCACAATGAGTAGATGGAGGGACCGTAGAATCCTTTCTTCTGAAAATAGTCACAGGTTAAGATTTTTCCATGGCAGAAGAGCCAGGCAAAGAAGTCCACTTTGGGCCATGAAGGAAAACGCCAGACCCCTTGCCAAGGAGCTGGGTCAAGGGGGGCGTATGGCCTCTCATTTAGTTTGGTGTACCCCAAGGAGACGACGTAACCTATGGAATTCGGCCCCCAGCCTTTCAAGTCTCTTTTCCTCATGTGCGTGGGCACCAAACTGTGCAGTAGATCGAGCAACGTGGTCCATTCAGTGGTCAAATGATCCGGCACCTCAATGCGTTTCCATCCTTCCCAGACAGTGTTGTTCCAGCATGAAATATCCCACAGCGATCGCAGTCCCTCTCTGTCCATCCAAAAACACAGCGATCTAATGGAGGCTCTGTCTTCTATTGGATCCTTGTTCATGATTTTGTCTATCCATATGTTGATTTTTTTCCTGTTACCTAGGATCCAGTAGGAGTGCGCAGTAATTAGAGGGGCGACTTTAGCATACAGTTTGAGAAATGCCGAGTTAGGCATTTGAATTACATTTTCTAGACATCTGGATTGAGGTCCTCTGAAATATTTTTTCCAGAGAGCCAATTGGGCCCAGCCAGGCTTGGGCGCATTGATCCTCCAAATAATCTTTGCCGCCATTGCCACATTCTGCTGACAGATATTTTTGAAATTTAGACCCCCCTCCCACAGCGGCTTGGAGATGGTTTCCCAACTGATAAGGGGTATCTTGTTTTCATTCTGTTTTCCTCCCTTCCAAAAGAACCTCTGTATGTACTCTTCCATTTTTTTTAAAATGGTTGCTGGAGTGAGGAGCCCAGCGAATTGAAATAAAGGGAGGCTGGTAAGAACATATTTAATTAGGACTGATTTGCTAGCACTATTGAGCCAAGAGTAACCCCAGGCTTGAATCTTAGACTTGCATTTTTCCAGCTGAGGGAGCCAGTCTTTGCTTGCAGGTCTCTTATGCGTTACAGGGAGGCCCAAGTATTTAAAAGAGGACCAAGAAGAGGAGGCTGCAAAACCCAAACATCTAGAAATGGCAGAAAGCAATCTGGGCGTTATATTCCAGCTGAAGATGTGGAATTTTCTCTTGTTAACAACATTGCCTGAGGCCTCACTGAATTCATCCAAAACCGCTTTGAGTTTTAAGGAAGAGGAGAGAGAGGCGGAACCCAAAAGAAGAGTGTTATCCGCAAACAAGGCGTGATTAATGTTTTTGACCCCTCTTGCAATACACAGTCCATTAATATCTTGATCTTGCATATTTTTGTCTAACAGGAAGCTGAGGATAGAGGCTTGGATGACAAAAAGCAGAGGGGAAAGAGGGCACCCCTGCCTAAGTCCTCTCGAAGCTTTGAAAAAATCAGTGGCTCTTCCATTAACAAGAGGAGCAATCCATGGCTCCGAGATACATGCCCGGATCCATTTAATGAAATTTGCTCCAAAGCCAAACTTGCTCATAACATTTAAAAGAAAGCTGTGATTTACTCGATCAAAAGCATTTGCTAAATCAAGTTTAATCACCATACCTTGCTCTTTTCGGAGAAGACTTGAATGAATTGCCTCTTGTACAAGGATGAAATTGTCCACGATCTGCCTTCCTTGGATGAAGCCTCCTTGATTCTCAGGAATTATTTTAGGAAGAATGATCTTCAACCTATTTGCAATTACTTTAGTGATTAATTTATATCCAGTGTTGCATAGGGAAATAGGATGGAATCTGCTGAAGTTGTTGGCGCCTTTTTCCTTGGGTATGAGGGCTAAGAAAGAAGAGTTTGTGTTGCCACCTATTTTCTGAGTATTTTGAGATTTTTGAATCATTTTGAGAAGGTCCTTTTCAACGATCGGCCAGCAGGCTTGAAGGAATCTGGCAGAGAATCCATCCGGCCCTGGGGCCTTATCCGGATCCATAGCAAACAGAGCCTTTTTGACTTCATATTTAGTGACTTTGGCCTCGAGAGTCTCCTTCATTCGCTGAGATATTACAGTGGGAATAATGTCTAACAGTGCTGAGTATTGGTTTGGGTCCTTGTTTTCACTATACAAGTTTTGAAAATGGGAAAAGGCTGCTTTCTTTATGTGATCAAAATCCTTATGAATATCGCTATCCTCTTTAATCTCTAAAATGGTGTTGAAGCATTTCCTTGCCTGGGCTTGTTTGTGGAAAAAAGCAGTGTTCCTATCCCCTGCTTTGAGCCAAAGATTGCGAGATTTTAATCTCCAATACTCTTCTTTAGCTAAGCAGGCCTTGTGGTAGCTCTGTTGCAGCTGAGCTTCTTGATCTATTAACTCCTTTGTGAGTATAGCATTCTCCATACAAGTTTGGTGGGAGGCAAGAGCAGCTTTAATGGATTTCCTTTATTTATCCGGTTTGGACAGAGTTTTGGCCCATCTTTTTAGAACTCCTTTTACCCTTCTAAGATTTTCCTCCCAAATATAGAAAGGTGATCCTTTAACTGGATGATTCCAGCATTCCTTGACATTTTGCATAAAGTCTGGCTCCTTTACCTAGAGAGGGCTTAATCTAAAGGGTATGGGACCCAGATCATGGTGAGCTAGAAGGTCTAGCTTTATGGGCTTATGGTCCGAGACGCTGCTGGCTAGAATATGCATTATAGGCTCTAAACCTAGCAGCAAATAGGAGCTTTGAATAAAAAATCTATCTAGCCTGGCAGCAATATGTCCAGGGCCCACTCTTTTATTAGACCAAGAGTACTTACCGGAAGAAGGTTTGATATCCAACAAGTCCCAGTCCTTCATAATGTCCTCCACCCATTCCCTTGCCGGATCTCGAACTGCGCTGCCTCCCTTTTTTTCAGAAGGATGGAGAGTGAGATTGAGGTCTCCAGCAATAATTATATTTTCCAGATTTGTCAAATCTGCTTGATGCCTTAAAGAATCCCAACAGTCTTTTTTTTCCCCAACATTAACTGGAGAGTAAACATTGAAAAGGAAAAAAGTTTCCTTAGTGTCCAAATTCTGCATTTTCAATAGCAACCAATGAGTGTTTCTAGCCTCAAATAGGACTGTAAACTTGTTGACGTTCCAAAGAGCGCCGATCCCTCCTGAGGCACCCCGGGCAGAGATTGCTCTTGCTTCACTTTTAATCCAAAGTTTCTTGCTTGCTTGAAGGAAGGCTAAGTCTTCCAGCTTTGTCTCCTGGACGAGAAGTATGTCTGGAGTTTTTGTTCTAATTAAGCTTCTGATGGCTTCTTCCTTTTCTGTGGTCCCCATACCTCTACAATTCCAGGAGATGACCTTCATTATTTACGTTTCTGATGGGCTCCCTTGGAGCCTTGGGGCTGGTTTTTCAGTATCTTAGGCTTTGAGGCTAGCCGTTTTTCCAAAGTTGGTTGGCTGCCCTGAAGTTTTTCTTTGTAGGTCTCCTGCTCCCTTTTTTCCCTGTCCGTTTTCCGGCCTCTTAAAGATCTTCTTACCGAGGTTTGGGATTCTCCTATTTCTCCTTCCTCTTCTGATTCGTCCATTTCCTGATCTTCTTCCTCAACTTCTATAGTCATACCTTTGGGATCTTCATCACTTGTTCCTTTGAGGGAGGCTGAGGAAGTACCTTTACTTGAAGTAGCTGTTTTTTGGGCCTCGATATCCTGGGTAGCTTCTGTCTCCTTTTGAACCACAACCTCCTGTGTGTTCTCTGGTTGTGAGCTTAGGGGATCGAACTTATTTTCTAGAACAGGTTTGAGTGGAATCTGCTGGGCAATGGCCTGGTGAGGTCCTTTGCCATTAGGGCCTCCTGGCTTCTGAATCTTGAGATAGGGTTTGGATCGCTTGACTTGGTTCCATCCATCCTCCTTCCCATGCACAACCTCATTGTTGGTCGGGCAGCCTCTGGCGAAGTGGCCATAAACATGGCATTTCCGAAATTTGAAGGGAAGCTGCTCATAGTCCAATTTCTGTAAGTGCGTCCAGCTTCCGACCTTTATTGTGATGGCCTCTGGTAGTCCCAACTCCAGATCTACTTCTACACAGATCCTGGCACAGTCATATTGGTCCTTATTGTTCTATCGATCTATAAATTTCCCCAGGGCATTTCCAATGTGCCTCAGAGAGTCCTAATTCCAACAGTGTACTAGGAGATTTGGAAGTCTGACCCACACCGAGACTGCTTTGGGCACATCTACTGCCGGATCGAAGTCCAGGGTCCATTTATTCAAATACAGACCCTGAGGGCCCATGAAGTAGGGGCCATTTTGGAAGATCAGATCTTTGTTGTCCTTTGATGTGAATTCGAAGAGGAAGTATCCTCTCCCCAGAAAGTAAGAGGTGACACTTTCTTTGATCAACGATGCCCAGTTTCTGTTGACCCAGCTTTCAGTGGATTTTGGGGATGGCCATAGCCCGGTGAACTAGCCGATGAGAGCTCGATCGACAAACGACAGAGCAACCTAGATCGGGGTTTCTGGAGGGACAGAGATCACCGGAATATCGTCCAGTTTTTTAACAAATTTTGCAGCTTCAGTGTTTTTCTTCTTTGGAAGCCCAGCCAAGAGCCGATTGAAAGCCTCAGAAGGCGAGGTCGGCGAAGGAGGCGGGAGGGACGCCTGGGGAGTGCCCAACCCCTCCATGGTCGCGATCCCTGGGCTCGAGCCTGTCTAGCAGATCCCAAACCCTGAAAACCCTGCCGATGTCAGCGATTTTTCAGTTCGACCAGGTACCAGTTCGCAGAGCTGTTAGCTTCATCAGCCACATATGTACAATTTTCTTTTTATTACAGACTACAATCCTTGGGGTTTTTCAGCAAGAACTGAATAGAGTACAACTCTACAAGAGCACCAGCTCTATAATGCAAGACTCATCTTACACCCTCAACACCAACTGAGATGAGGCAACAATCCTCAACATATATCAATCTGCAACAAGTACGTGGCCTGTTAGTAGTGAATCCTATGTGTGTACGCGCTTTGGCTCACTACAGCCCGCGTATGTACGCGGCCAATATATACAACAACCCACATCTGCCTTCTAAGCTATTAGGTTTTATCCTTTTCATCACATACTCAGATCCTCTACAACCTGCAAGCATAATTTATTCTATATTCCACTGTCCAAACTGACCACCAACCAATCACAACACATCCAAGCTTTCCAATAGCTTACTCATGCTCCACAACTAGTCAATATGAATGCTAACTCAATCATGTATAAGCAACTAGTATATCATAGAAATCATATCACAACTGAATCACATGAGTACTGCTCACTCCATCAACCAACATAAATCACATCACAACAGCCATACCAAGAATGTCCTAAGAATTCACAACACAACAAACAATACTATCCATCAAGACAATAATATAACCATACCAATGTCTCAGTGACATATCCAAGCCCATAGAATGTAGATCTAGAACCTGCTTAAGTCTTCAATTGCCAGTCATCAGATCAAACACAAATCTCCATGATTTTATCCACTGTACGCACCCTGTCCTCATACAACCCGCGTATGTACGCGCCCTGGCCCATTACAGCCCGCGTACACCTCAAAAAATAGGGTTTCTGAAGCTCTGAGACTTTTTCCGTCAAGATCTCTGATATTTCCGAAACTTTAATGCATCCATGAGATCCTCCTCACACTCTCTTTCTCAGAATAAATCTTCAATCATGCTCAAGAGATCCACACCAAAGATGTTCTCACAAGAATCTCTCCATCAATACTCCAAAAGATAATCTCACAAGAAGCTCTCCATTGATCCACAAAAAAGATATATTACAAGAGACCATTGCTATCTTATTTATACTTTCATCCTCTAGGTCACTTAACCCATTTCTAGGTAACTTAACCTATTTTTCTTATTTTAGGGTTAACCACTTTCCACAAATAGAAAGTTCTCCAATACTTTATCATTTAAATATTCCTTCTTGATTTTGTCACTTCTCTTTATTATTTAAATAATCCACCTTGAATTTGTCACTTTACTTTATCATTTAAATAATGATTTCTTCTTTTAAGGCACTTTGACTTCTTTTGACCTTATAGGGCTTCAAGCCATCATATGGGGGCCCTTCCACTTCGTAGGGCCATAACTCTCAAACCGTGAGGAGTTGTGTGACATTCCACATACCACCGGAAATGGCATGACAAGCACTATCCACATAGGATATTTTTACCAACGAAATCACTGATCTTCTTCTCTTTATTCCACATACAATCATGGGTTCTCTCAACCATAACTCAACCACAAAGCGTCTTCCCGTGATGGCTTTCACCATAAGGGGACCACTTTGGAGTTCATCCATTTGTACCATGACAAGAAAATAATGAGTCAAACTATGCATCATATATCAAATAATCCATCTTCATCATGTATCCATGACAACTCATTGATCCATCTTCATCTATGCATCATATCAATGATAACATCTTCAATCGATTGGTTTCCACTTGGAATCTATCATTATCATCAAGGACAATACATATACATTTTTTTTATCAATCATCAATGAATCAAGACTGTCAATCAATCATTTAATCACTTGACATCAATCCTTTGACATTAATCAATCAAACCATTGTCATCAATGACAACATGATCCAACAATCTCCCCCTTTGAAATTGATGGCAATACCAACATTGATGTCAGCACCAGTTATTGATGTCAACATGTAGAGAAGGCATTCTCTACATCTATAGTCATCAATCATATCAATGTGACTATCTTTCTCCATAATTTATGACTATCTCTCCCCATTAAACATCAATCACATCAATGTGACTATTTCTCCCCCTTTGACATCAATGGCAAAGGGTCTTCTCTCCTTGGGGCTGCTCCCCATGTCTGAATGCCTTTGATATTCCTCTGAATAATATCTCCCCTTTTGAACAAGGGATATCACTCTGATGTAATGTTGAATATACATCTCTCATACTCCCCTTGTGGCCATCGCTCCCCTTGGAATTATGCCTCTATGCTCTTTCTTCAAATATAGGTCTCTTTTCTAGGTATGCATCTGATAAATATCTCCTCCTAGAATCATGGGAAGAAGAATGACTCCCCCTATGGGTATGTCTCCCCCTATCTTCAACCAGATCATAGATCAAACATTGTCTCTATGACGATCCTTGGACCTATTTATGCATCAAACTTGTGCCATACCATACATCATGAAACAAAAGATATGTCAACAATAAAATAGAGAATCATATATCAACCAAGTACATCATGTACCAAAATGTGCCCACAATGCACAACACCCATGTACATCAACCATGTACATCAACATCATACGATATACCAAAATATATCATCCATGGAATGTATCAACCACATGCCTCTATCAACATGTCAACATGCGCATCTACCAATATGCCAATCCATGTGCATCTACCAATATGCCAACCATGTGCATCTACCAACATGCCATACAAGTGTCATATCACTCATGATATGTCTCCATCAAGTACCATAACCATGTATCAAACAAATACCAATTGTTGTGCTAATCAAGTAATACCAATGGTGTAATATTATCAAGCATATGCCATATATGAGTGTACCAAACATCACCATGCATCAATACCACAAAATGATGAATCCCATACATGTATGCCAAATCCTCCATAAGAAATGTGCCAATCAAACTACTAGTAGGTGCCTCTACCAATGTACTAGAAGTGTACCAATAATAGATCAAGTCATGACTCCTCAACATGATCATCTCATCAACTCACCAATTTCATGTCCCAATATGTATCCCATCCATAAGCCAAGAGCATGTATCAGGTTTTTCAACAAGTAAGCTTCCAATCAAGATACATTACATGACCAAGGTGCCATAACTCCATTGTTATAACCATAAAAAATGCATCAATCCATACTCATAGGTTAGTGACATGCACTCGAGATTTTATTTTACATAATCCAAAAGGTGAACATTTAAGCCTGCAACAAACAGTGTCAGAACCTGCAACAAACTATGTCATCCCCTACATCACAAAGTTATATCATTACATCAAGCTGCAAACCATGTGCATTGCCTTTTTCCCAAGGCTATTCCACATATACGTGGCCTGCTGCATAATATAGCACGTATGTATGCTATCTATTCAAGGTCAGCCCACGTATGTACGCGACTAATACACCCACGTATGCCTCTGTGGATAACACACTTGAACTCCCCTTCAATCTTTCATCCTGATCTGGTTGCTCTGTCTTCTTCACCCACTTCTGTAGATGTCTCCCTTTCTTACTTCATTCCTTGTTCTAGACATGCTATTCGAAGTCCTCATCATGGATTGTCTTCTTGTGTTCCAACACTCCTGGGAATTGTGGCCAAATTCACTACAACTGTAGCATCTAATGGTGTTACAATGAACAACAATGTGTCCTACTTGATCACATCTCCAACACCTCATGGTGTTATAAAATCTTCCATTGTATCTCCTTTCATAAGATCTACATTCAAAATCTTTGTGACCATATCCATTACATGAATAACAATGCCCATGAAAAATACTTTCATACCTTTGCTTTGGTGTCCCAAGAATAGCCTCTTGATATCTTCCTTGCTTTGTTCTTTTGAAATTTTATTTGCCTTGTGTAGATGGTTGTTTTGCAACATTGTCTTGCTTATTTGATGGACTTACCTCATGCTTCTTTGAGGTGCTTGCTTCAGCATGTGTAGCTTCCTTTTTGTATCAAAGACCTGATTTATCATATGGTGATATTTGACTTTCCAAGATCTCATCCAAGATTAGTGAGCTATTCAAGAATTTATTTGACTTCTCCACTTTCTTTCTAAGATCAACAATTTCAGCTTCTAACTTACAACATGACTCTTCC